>JAUZST010049535.1:0-25081 GCA_034779995.1 Parotocinclus haroldoi | reverse complement strand
GTCCCAGCATGTAAAGTTGTGCCCAATTGTCCATTAGCACTCCCCGGTATTATGTGAGTGGTTAGTGTTACAAAGTCTCACATGTTAATGGGGAGAAGGTGTGGTAAATTTGGTGTTATCGCTCTCACACTCTCTCATACTGGTCACTGGAAGTTCAACATGGCGCCTCATGGTGCATCTCGAGTTCAGAGCATGTGAGCATCCAGAGCAGAGCAGGTGCATCCAGAGTTTGGCTTTTGAAAATAGACGTAGTAGTGCTGCTGGTATTGCTGCAGACCATAGGCTGACGCACACTGTATCAAACTGGTCTTCAGGACTGTCGTCCCAAAAGGAAGCCTCTTCTAAAGATGACACACAAGAAATCCAGTTTTCTGAAGACATGCAGACTAAGGACATGGATTTCTGGAACCATGAAATAATAACCAAGATGAGACCAAGATAAACTTATTTGGTTCAGATGGTGTCGTGTGTGTGGTGGCAACCAGGTCAGGAGTACAAAGTGTGTCTTGCCTACATTCAAGCATGGTGGAAGAAATGTCATGGCTTGGGACTGCATGAGTGCTGCCGGCTGTGAAGAGGGAATTCATTGAGGGAAACATTAATGCCAACATGTTCTGTGACACACTGAAGCAGAGCACGAGCCCCTAAATAAAATAAAAAAGTTACAAAAATGTGAGGTGTGTACTCACTTTTGTGAGATACTGTACCTACAAATAGTAAAAAAGAGATTTTGCAAAAGTCTTCTATTTTTTTCCATTGCTTTACAAGTTTAGATTTCTATTGTATGAAGTCATTACTATGGTGTCTTTTAATGTCAGACTCTCAGCTAATTCTTAGTCAGTCGTGTTAAAGCACTAGCTGGGTATAAGTGACACATCTGTAATCATGTTAGCACAGTTTTTCCATGAATTTTTTGGCTGAGTAATGTTTTTACACTTGTATTTCTAAAGTTTTTGGGTACAAAGCAGTATTCTCAAGAAGCGTGTTGGCTTAATGTTGTTTTGTAGATTTCTGTTGTCTTGTGAGACTAAAGCTTTATCATAACTAGCAAAGAGAAGGTCGTTTTTCCTTGTGTCTGCATGGGTTTCCTCAAACATCCTGAAGACATGCATTAGGCCAACTGGTAACTCTACTGGCCTTGGGTAGTGTTTTATGCCCTGTGCTGCTGGATATTCCCTGTCCATTACATCCCTGAACTGGATCAGGCAGGTATGAATAATAAATGATTCAAATAAAAAATACAGTTTCCTGCTTCCCCCAATGTACTACATTTTAATGAAGAATGAGCTATCAAAGTTTGTCATCTCATATCATATTGAGCAATAATCGATACAACATGGGCTACATTATATAGACTAAAGTTTGTGAACACCCCTTCTTCTGTAATTATTGAACTGTTTCATACGTTTCATTATAAATTCAGCATGCATTTCTGGATTCTCCATAGACAGAATAGGTTGTACTGAATACCCACTGACTCTCAAGATGGCACATTTTAAGGTTTCCGTTACCAAAAATGTCCTTAAAAGTCAATAGAGAATGTGTTTCCCAACTTTGATTAGATAACTTTGCTGGTTTGCTCAGAACCTTGACCTGAACTCCATCAGAAACTTTGAAAATGCATTGGAATGCCAAAAGTGAGCCAGGGATATTGTCTAACACGAACTCACAGCCAGATTACAAAACTAGTGGAAGGTCATTTTATAAAAACAAAGGCTGTTGTAGCAGAAAAGGTGGGGTGCAACTGCTATACTAATACCCAGATGTATTTTCCCCGTTTGGCTTTATAGTGTAAGTATTAGTGAACTCGTGAATCCATTTAAGAAGTGCCCAGTGAAATTCAATGGAGGAATCTATTTAAAACTGGCGTATGGTTGGATTAGCTCCTCCACTTCGATAACTTCCACCACAAGATCACGGATCTGCTTGATGCAGTCTAGAGGTTCTACTGCTTCAGTGTTGGGGTCTATGCAGCCGTTGGTTAAACAAAGTGCATCATCTTTGATACCTTCACATATTGCCATGAGTGGTTTATTAGCTTTTTCAGTTCCAGGGCCAACTATGATTTCTAATGGCCCATCGTCTTCAGCTCTAACAACAGCTTCCTCTTCTTCAGTGACCAATGATGTCTCACGAGAAAAATCTTTTGAAGGTGCTTTATCAGAATTGGGACCAACTTCCACATGTCCACTGCATAGGCTGGGCTCATCTGAAAGTGTTTGAAGGACACGGCTGCTACAAACGATGGTAGAACTTTCACTCGTTGCAGAGGAAGTATCGTTGTCTCCTGCTGCAGCACTGGGCTCTGCCGGTGCCTCATTGGTTTCCACCGGTTTTGGAATTGTTTCAGCCAGTGTATGGGGTGTGTTTGTAAGTGCAGGTGTTGTATTTACAGAGCTGGTAGAGTTCACCGTGTTTACGGCATCTACCAAGGAACCCTCTGTTACATTGTGCGCCTTGTCTGTCAAGCTCTGAGGAAATGCCTCCTCCATGACTGGTGTGGGCGCTGCAATTATCTCAACACGGTTTTTCAACATGGCTTTCTCATTCTTTTTCTGTCCATCCTCAGCGTTTGTGTATTCATGTGTCTCACTGAGCTCTGCTTGTGCCTCAATGCCTGCTTGCTGGAACACAGTCGACTCCGGTTCCAAAGTTTTAGTCTCTTCTAATGCTGTGATTGAATTTTCACCATTGGCCTGGTCCTCCACTAGGCTCAGCACATAGGAGGCTGGCATAGAATAGTACTGTGGTTTTTTAAGAAAGCTTGGCTGTCCTTGGCTACCCTTCGCTTTACTTGTGAAGGCTGGGCTGTCCGGTGGAGTGTGGTGCAGGCTGGAAACACTGAAATTGTATCTGGATTCTGTGAACAAGTTGTGCTTCTTCATACTTGCTGCCTCTTTCACCACTGTCAAAAACACAGCAGTCAGATTAATGTTTTTTTTTTTTTTAAATTAAGAGTCATATCAGTATAAGGTTTTACCAATTTCCAAAATCAAGCATTTTCAAAGCTTCCTTCTGCTTTCATTGAAAATTTGGAAAAAAAATATGATGGATACAGTTTGTGTAATATGCTGTTGACTAACACACTCACATTGTACACTTGCAACCCTTCTAGGAGAATAATAGTTGAGATAATTACAGAAAAATTATCAGTTGAAATTGTGTGATATGTTTAGTCTACAATGAAACATGTCGTGCTTGTTAGTTAAACGACGTGCAATTAACAAGCTAGCAAAAGTGCGTGATTTATACCTAAAAGTGCTTGATTGAATATAGAAATGACTGATAAAACTGCACCAGGAGATTAAATGTAGACGTCCCCATCCTCGCAGTCTACGTCGTTTTATTAAATGAGGTTATGCGGCTATGATACAGCAGCTGTTTAGAACTTTGTGTTGATAGCGTTTGAATCGCAAGAGATATCGCAAATCTTGTGGCCATCTATTTTTTTTTAGGCAGTTCTGGTCTTCTGTGATATGCTACATGGCCACTATTTCATTGGAAAAGCTTGCCCTTGATCCAATATGGTGGCTGTCAAATTTCAAGGCAGCCATGTTCCGGACATAGTCTAAAAGGCTCCATCGCCCATTACTTGCTGCGGTATTCAGACATGTCATTTTCCCTTTTATTTCTGAAATAAAAGGGTGTCCTGTGGCTTTTGACTCACCCCATAAATACTGCACACAAAAATTAGGACATATTTCAAAATGAATATGAAAAGGGCCCCATAAGAAGTCTTGAGTGACCATACACCCTACTGAACAGTCAATGTGGGACACTCTCGTCCAGTTTAACATCCTTCTGTTCACTGTTTACTTTCTACTCAATCACCATAACTGATTTTGAATCTCATTTGCATAATCAAACAACTTTCTTTGACTTTTCATTTGCTTTTCTGATGATCTTATAAATAAAATCATATGCTTTTTTTAAATCACTTCATATTCATTTGAAATATCCCAGCAGTGTATGTAGTCAAAGCAAGCTGTAGTACAGAAATGAATGCTGTAGAGAGCATCTGCACTTTAAATGACTGCTCCGACATTATTGGCATTCATGATAGAAGTAGGGCTCCCCTTCTTCACTTCTTTACTGTGGACTTTCCAGCATGAAGCATATATCTGAATAAAACAAAATCCATTGTAATGGCCTTACCTTTGCTCACTTCTTTCTCGAGCAGCTGCTGGAGGATGCCCTCATAAACATTCCCCACACTGATGAAGTTCACATAGTCCGCAAATATGTACTGCTCAAAGTGTGGTAGTTCCTAAACATGATTATCAAAATCACAACAGTTTTTTGATTGCAAAGAACAATCGAGTACAGGTATGCGCTGCATAACGTCCGTTAGCATATACGTTCATGAGCTGATAAACATATCCATATTATTAATACTATTATTCTATGTAACCCATATATAACCTTGCCAGGTGCATAGCATGTACATGTACAGGTAGTAATGACATGCGTAACAGCTCAGCCTCTGAGCCAGAACGTTTTAATTAATAAGCAGATATTTGGGATAATAAATGAGCAGAAGTTGTGGGACAGTTGTGGATTAGGCGCTGTTTGAGGATTAGTTTCTGTTTGTGGCAGAAAGCAAAGGAGGAGAGTTAAAAGAATTGTTTTCACAAAACAGCACACCAGAGTGACTTGCATTCATTTCTCAGTGCTTCTGCACACTTCTTAGACAGCTCTCTGCTCCCTGCTGAAGAAGCATGCTCGAGTCATAAATGGGAACAGGGAAATACGTCGCACTTATGACATGAAAACAACTGCTAAGGAGGGGCTGGGTGAATCGATGCCCTGCCTACCCCTCAAAAATATATATTTTTAAAATATAGAAAGTGTGAGGCACTCTATGTACGAAAAACACTGCAGCATCTTGGCTATGTAGTCAATACTGGTACAATCCAATACATAATGCATGTCACTTTAACCAAGTAATAAATCCACCATAAAGGTTATTTGTCCCTATTTGTTTTGTTCAAAAATAAGCTACATTTTTGTATGAATTGCAATATATAAATGAACATTTCATAGCAATATCATATGCACTGCTCACAACAATCAGGAGATATTTCAAAATGAATACAAAGAGGATCCCATAAGAACTGCTGGATAATCTGATCCTGTCCATGCCCCCACCATTGTCAGTGTGATTTGCCAGTCTTGGGTGACCATACACCCTACTGAACAGTCAATGTGGGGCACTCTTGTAGCGTTTGACATCCTTCTGTTCACCCCCATGAATATATCACATACTACTCAAACACCATAACTGACAACAACTTTCTTTGACTTTAATGTGCTTTTCTAATGATCTTGTTTAATGAAATAAAATCAAATGCTTGTTTATTAATCGCTTCATACTCATTTTGAAATAGCCACTTAATTTTGTGAGCAGTGTACAACAGGCAGGCTCTTAAAAAAACTGAGAACCACTACACTACAGTGTCCCATACAGCATTGTTAAGTACCATTTAATATGGTGTTGGGACAACATCCAAATCGCATATGCAGTTTAACAAAAAGTATACCTGTAATTACTGTGCTTGATTCAACCTTGTTTTTAAAAGTAATAAGCTTTCACAATACAATTATTCTCAACTTAATATTTATATATCTTTATATTTTTGTGCAGACAGTTCATTTTTCAGTTAAAATTAGCAGGTGTACCTCTTCGAAGGTAGGCGCTAGGTGAGCTTTGATGCTTGGCAGAGTGATGTTGATCAGAGCTTCCTGGAAAATCTTCTTCCTCAGTGTGCTACTATCATAGTCATATTGCTGGTGGATGAATAATTGTACATCATAATCATTCATGACAATCTTTCAAATAAGTGGCTTAGGTTTACAACTTGGTGTACAACTTGGATAACAGCATTTAGCTTAATATATTACATTTAGCTTAATTATACTTAGCGTATAATGACCAAAACAGTTGTTTATCTCAAATAAAGACAGTTATGTGTGTTGGTGGAAGTGTACATGTTCTGTATATGTGCTCACCTTTAGCACCCTGTTTTTGGCTTTGACCATTGCATCTGCTAGGTCTGTGTCTTGTGGAACCTTGTTCAAGAGGAGCTCAAAGGTGTAGACCACATTTTTCATCAGCTGCACCAAGCATATAAAGCAGTCATGGTTTGATATGTGAACAAATGCAACATTTAAGATTGAAGTTTTTAGTTGTTTTTTTTTTTTACAGAATTATTTATTTATCATTATCAGTACTGCAGCAACA
The DNA here is from genome assembly GCA_034779995.1 of Parotocinclus haroldoi. Lineage (NCBI taxonomy): Eukaryota > Metazoa > Chordata > Actinopteri > Siluriformes > Loricariidae > Parotocinclus > Parotocinclus haroldoi. The sequence goes on along the minus strand of JAUZST010049535.1, from coordinate 18,840 downwards.
TAATCATTTACAAGCACATTTCCCTATATTTATAATGTCAGACAGTTTTGGATAAGATGCTTTAGCGATCGTGCAGATCTTTTGATATAACTGATAACTGGCCAAGCATTCTGGTTATCACTACCAAAGGTCAAGTCAAAGTCAGCTTGCTAATGCGCCTTTTACAAGGGAGCAATGTCTCAAAGCAGCTCTACAGTTTTCTGTTTTCTAGGCCCTGGGACAGTTGCGAGGGAAAAACTCCCTAACCCTTGAAGACCTCGTGTTTACCATGTCAAGAAGTGAATGTCTCTGAGCTTGGGGGCATCTGGGAAGGACCATCACACATTGGAAACAAGTCAACATTGCCAGATGACTCAGTATTCCAGATGATTTTTGGAAGAAATGGACACATTGTGATCTGGACCAAAATCATGGACTTCTGCTGTTGTAGCCCATTCACTTCAAGATGTATTTTTACTCATTTGTCAAATTGTACAGAGTGGCTTTCTGAGATCCCGTAGTATTTCTGTCAGCTCGAACCAGTCTGGCCAAACTCTGTTGCCACTCAGACCATCCAGACACCTCTAGAGACTGATGTGAGTGAAAATCCTAGCTGTTATTGAAATACTTACACCAGTTTGGCACATTAAGCCATGTTCAAAATCACTAAGAAGACGGTTGAAGACCTCATTCCGATGGTTGATATGAATAATATCTGTACTGCATCATTTTACACACTGCACTGCTGCCACACGATTGGCCGATTAGATAACTTAGATAACTGCTGAATGAGTATATGTTTCAGGTGTTCTTAATAAAGTGTTAAGTGAGTGTCTATATGGTAATATGGTATTTGCTTTGGTATTGCTATGGTATTTTGGTAACTGCTTTTATGGTGCTTTAGCGATAATATAACCGTACCTGTTGTATATCTATTTGTGTGCTGTGCTCCAGCCCTTTCCAGTTGGGGTAACTGAAGCTTTGCTGTAACTCTTGGATGTGATCCTGCAGTCCACTTACTTTGTCATAACATCTCTGTAAGTTTAGGTTACTCATTTCTTCCAAAGCCTAAAGAAAGCAAATGTGATCATGTCAATGTTTATTTTTAATCAGAGTGATCATGACACATCTACTTTTCAAAAGTCTTAAACCAATGTGTCACTGTGTATTGTGAAAAGGTGTGAACTGATAATTGCTAAATATAACAATTAATGAATGATGATATATCACTTCTGGAAGCAATTTTGCTTGAAAGCAAAGTGAGTTGTATTCACAAGCTGTGAAACATGTTTCTGTTCCCTGACTGTCAGTTTCTTCTTTCGGCCACAATTCTGATGAGGATTTCTTGCAGACTGGGATTTTTGAGATATATCTGAAAATCTAGCTACTTCATTCACACTACGGCCTTTGGCACGCCCAAATGCAATCACTGCTTTTTGCCAATCATCAATATGTGCTTTGGGACTCATTTTCCACACACTGAACGAGACATTCATACCCCCTCTTCTCAATCTACAAATCCCATCACACACTCCACAGGTACTCATAATAGCCTGATTATCCTTGTGCCATGTTATCTACAGGAGGGTGAGGTTATATAGCTATCCATTATATCTATGGCGTCCCGATATCAAAACACTAATTTCAGTTCTCTTCTTAGTGATGAACAAGAAGTGTACTCACTTTTCTGCTTCCCCCCTCACCTATCATTGTCGACAATGTTCAAGTCACTATTTATGTGAGCCAAGGCTTACAACTTATCGAACACCAAACGATTAAAATAAGGTGTCTGTGACTGTGAAATTTTAAATAATTGTTTGCTGTGAGGCTGGCATTAGACCAAAGACAAATCTCAGTGTTACTACTGCTAGAAAGACAGCAATGCATGAAGTGAAACTGTGGGTAAAATGCAGTGCAAGCAATGGGGATTTAAAGGAAAAGCAGCCTGTGAAATTGTGGCAGAACACAGTAATGTGTTTTTGATGCCACAACAGAGCAAAAAGAGATGTGGCATTGAAATAATAAATGAACTATTTAGAATCATTTAACATATTTTCTAATTTCTTTATGACAGTGTAAAACATAGCTTCCCATTTCCCACAATCACCATATAGGGGTTTTCTTTATCCGCTGGTCTATCTTTAGAAATTCTTTATTGTATAATATGACATGGAGAAGAGGCAGTTTGTCGTCAGATGTCTTTGGTCACAGTGGTACTAAGTCAGCTTTCGTTATACATGGCACTTTGTGGGCTCTAAGACCACCAAACTGAACTCACAGTTAAACAAATTTACAATGAGCAAATCATCAGCTCCTCCAGTGTAAAGATGACTTAAAACTGGTTTAAGAATAGTTGATACTAATATTTGTTGAAGTCTTGGAAAATAGTTCATGTTAAACCATATAAATTCATGCACTATGTATCTATGAAATAAATCTTTGATGACTCAATGAACTGTCATTTCAGGAAAAGTCACCTTCAAAGGAAACGCGTATCTCATTGCAGATGATCACTGAATGACTGAATAATATATTTAATCAGGCCTGTCAGTACTTGACTCTGATTTCAGGCTCAGTAGTGCAGAAGTGTTTACCTTTTGAACACCACCTCACCTGTTGCAGGTTTTCTTTGGTCATGCCCTCTTGATACGTCTTGCACAACTTCTCCATCATGCTCTCACTGAGCTGCCGTGCGTCATTAAAGCCCAAGCTAATGGGACCCATTATCTCCTCCAGCAAAGCAGGCAGATTAGGCTCTATATTCTGCATGCAGTAATCTAAGGCAGACTCAGCTACTGCAGCTACAAAAAGAAGAGAAATCAAAGAGATTTGTTAGGTACAGGTCATATCCTTATCTTTATTAGCAGTGTTGATGTATTTAAAGACAAGAATCTTGCAGAATTATAATTTCTAATATGGTTCCTCCAAATCCATTTACAGAAACTAGAGGCCCACAAAACCAGTATAACTGTGGGCACTCAGAACTAACGTTTCCAGTGAGTTTTACTTAAACTGTAAAAATATGTAGTTGAGCAACATCATATTCCTGTGCTTGTGTATTATCCAATCTTCAAAGCAAGCATAAAACAGAAAATTATAAGTGAATTACCTTTTTGATTAAAAAAATAGTTATATTTACACACTTACATATATTTGCCAAAATTCTTTCTTCCATCAATAAGTGGTTTGGATAATTAGTTTCACTTTGAGTGAAACAATCAAATATCAATCGAAATGCCAGCGCATTCTTTTCAAATTGGAACCAAGAGCAATAGTATCATGCATAATACACTCCAAGGTACAATATTAATGCAGAAGCTCAGTGGGTAGAACCACTGCCTCACAGCAAGATGGTCCTGGGTTTGATCCTTTGTGTGTGTGTGTAAGAGTGTTTGAATGTACGTTCCCCATAATGGGTTGTCACCATGTCTAGTGTTGCTCCTGCCTTGCGCCCTGTGTTGCCAGCTAGGGTCCAGCTTTCCTGTGACCATCACCAAAGATTAAGCTGATATGAAAATGGATGAATTAATAAATAATATACTGCTGAAATACACTGTGTGGTCACTTTATTAGAGACAGTTTAGGAAAACACTGATTCATGAACAAGCAACTATTGACAAACAACATTTTCATCTCAAAGCTTCTTTATCTTTCGGAATTAGCCTATTCCAAAAAACTAGTCTTAACTGAGCTAATTAAATTAATAATTTGTGGGAAATGTACAAGCTTAAATTCAATTAAATGCTCTCCAAAGTAAGCTACAAGCAAACTTGATGACAATGACCAGTTGAATCTCAGTGTAAAGGAACGTGGCCTGTCCGATATGGAACATGGATTTCTGCCGGCTAATCAGGCCATGGCAACAAGGGAAACAGATCTTTTGCATGCATTTTTGTGTCAATAACATAAGCTGTCTGCTCTCCTTCCAGTTAAAATGAAAGTCGATGAAGCTGATAAATCAATGAAGCTTTGAATTGTGAAAGGTTTACATATACAAACGTATCGTTGCAAATTATAATGGCTAATAAATAAAGGTACACCACTTCGCCTGCAAGCAAAGTGTTTTGCACTCAAAGGCCTATTGAAGATGTAATAGTGACATCAATGAAGCATTGCCTGATATGATCTGGAAACTTAAACCGCTATCATCCCCCTCTATGTTGCCTGGATATGTGCAATACCTGGAGATATATGAAGCAGAAGTATTGCTAAACCCCTCTCTCATGCAACCAGGCTTGATGCCTTACCCTCCTCCTTCTTGGTATTAAGGAGTAACAGAAACAGCTGTGCTCCCATTCTATTACTGCATTTCCTACATCTAAACACTGGACATGCAGGGTTTCTGGTACTTCCTTGACCAGTTTTCCTTGATTCGGTGGGTAGCACCGCTGCCTCAGAGCAAGAAGGTCCTGAGTTCAATCCCAGAGTGGATCGACCTGGGTTCTTTCAGTGTGGAGTCTGTATGTCCTGTGTCTGTGTTTTGCACCAGGTAAATTGGCATTGACTTGAGTGTTTATATATATATATGATTAGTCTTGAGATAACCTTGTTTATATATATAACTGTGTGTGTCACTGAAATGGCCACTGATATTATAGCATTAAACATTAAAGAAAACAAATATCAATCGAATATCGAACAAATCATCTGGCTTTGTTACATTGTTACTTTATACTTATTCCATGTATAGGTATGATGAAATAGTTAGTTCTGCTGGAGCCTCATGCTACACTTGGCACAATTGTGTTCTTTTCTACTGGTACCAGTTCCAGTTCGCACGATTAAATGTTACCCCAAAACAAAATATACCCTAATTAAATATTCCCCAAGTTTTTTGAGCAGTGTAATATTGTCTTATATCCTGTAGTTTTCTACTGTATATGTTAAGTTGTTTTTAGATTTTGGCATGAATAGGACATAAACTGTTTTTTGCCACTCACCGATACATAATACAGTCGAATCCGGTTAATGGGACCACATCGGGACATGATCGTTTTGGTCCTAATGACCGGCTGGTCCGATTAAACGAACATCCCCTTAGTTATAGACGGGATGTGCTGTAATTTATGTAACATATTAAATGTTTATTAAACCTTTATTGTGTGATTTACACGTATAGCGAACGTACAAACAAGAACTACTGTTGCTTACCAACTTTGTTCATTGAAAAATAAATTTGCAACCAAGTTTTTCGAAACGATCTACAACACAATGTATAGATACTCAGCATGAGAAGCATAATACTGTAAAAAAACAAGTTCTTACTAAATTCCAGTCGACGTTGAAGAAATTGTCCAGTGTGATCTGATGTGTTCTCTTGACAGACTGCACTTGAACAAAATTAAGAAAGTGTGGGCATGGTCACCTCCCGCTGGTTTTGCTCTTGTCAACGCAACTTTTCGGATTTTCTGACCTTTGTTAAAAGCATAAATTCTCCCGGGGATCCCAAAAATCCTCCCATATCTCGCTGATCCGCTTTGCATCCACTCTAAGTGGCGACTTGTTTCTTCTTTTTCTTATTCGCTCTCACGTTCTTTAGTCTGATGAAACGGAATTTTGGTCCAAATAAACGAATAACATTATACGTATATAATAGGATTTGTTTCGGTACTTAGGATTTGGTCTGAATAAGCGGCTGGTCCCATTAACCAGTGGTCCAATTAATCTGATTCGACTGTATATTGCAACGCTAAAGCTGTTTTAGGTCATATCTTTTGCAGTAATATAGAAAATTCTAAATTTTAGGTAGCACTGTATGTTGGTGATACCTATGCACAACAAATTTTGTATAGAGACCTTATAGTACATTTGTTCTTGATAAAGAAAACATGTAGTGTTACAATCTATAAGAATGTCTTTAACAATAAAATTGTGATTAAACAGTAAAAAGGGCATCGTTTGACACACACCGCTCACAAAAACTAGGGGAATTTTCATTTTTGTGAGCAGTGTAATAGAACACCAGTGACAGAATGATACCTCTGAGCTTGCTCTCCAGGAAGGCTCTGGAGCTCATAATCTGGTCCATATCTGAAGACATGAGTGCACTCTGCTTCTGGGCTGTCTCTCTGCACTCATTAATCAGTGCCATCATGTCCCCCTTCAGTGTCTCTTGCACAAGGTTATATGATGCATCCACTGTCTGTGGGGAAAGGAACATAATTTTCACTAATCAGGTTTGATGAGTGTATGTATAATTTGCTGTATAATGAGCAACAGCACTGCCCATTTTATCAGGTCAGCTAACCATTTAGAAGCAATTTGTAGTCCAAACATTAGTACATGTGTACTACATCCTTTGTTAATCTCCTTTACTCTGCTCTCTAATGGTCAAACCCTCCACAGGACCAGCACAGATCATACACTGTTTGGGTGGTGGATCATTCTCAGCACTGCAGTAAGACCGTGGTAGTGCGTTAGTGTTTGTCGATCTGGTATGATTTGATCAGACACAGCAGTGCTGCTGGAGGTTTTAAACACTGTGTAAACTCACTGTGCACTCTATTACTCATATCTACCTTATTACTCCACCTTATAGATGTAATGTGATAGACTGTAGCTCTTTTGTTGACCAGTTTAGTCTTAGCCATCCTCTGATCATTGATGATAGCTTACAGGAGTTTGCATACAGAATGCTGGGGGCTGGACATTTTTGATTTGCAGACTATTTTTAGTCCAACAGTTAACTGGTCTTTCTATGGTCGAAAAAGCTTCTGAAACAATATCATAATCTTTCAATTTCCTTGCATCAGTGCATGTGAATTTATAAGGGTAAATGTGTTTTAGTTAGCTTTAATACTTACAGCCAACCACCTTCTCTTCTTCTGTGTTTTCTTGGCCTTCAGATGAGGTAGCCAGGCCTTTTCTATTGACGGCAACAAGTCCTCCATGACTAAATTTGCCATCACCTAAATCCAAACACATACACAAGCAAAACCCTACTTAGCATTAGTATTCCACTGAACATTTTAGAATATTTTCGACAATCCAAATAAAAAAACTAAACAATGCTTCCATGTCCACATCAGAGACATCATAGTCAACAAGGACATATTTCAAGCAAAAGATCATATAAATAAAATGCTCATTGTGCAAAAATAAACCTTTAGCGTGTTTTAATAATGTATAATGTAATGTATAAATGATACATCGAATGGCCACAATGTTTACCCCTTTAAAATAAAGCCATACAGTTGTAATAGGGCGACAAGGTGGCTCGGTGGGTAGCAGCGCTGCCTCCCAGCAAGTAGGTCCCAGGTTCATTCCCAGGGTGGAGCGGCCTGGGTCCTTTCTGTGTGGAGTCTCCATGCATGTTAGGTTAATTGGTGTCTCTAAAGTGGCCCTTAGTGTGTGACTGTGTGTGTTCTCCGAGTGTAAAAGGACGAAAGGGCTAAGATATGCTAAAGCTCACAAAAATTGGAATGAAGATCAGTGGAAAAGAATGACTAATCCAAGTTGGGTCCAATCATCAGCAGTATGCTATACAGTATATGGTAATTATACGTTTGCAAAAAACTAATCTATTGGTGGTCTAAGACTTTTGCACAGTACTGTATATCTAACATTCATGTGAGCAGTCTGCCAGTTTAATGTTCAGTGGAAGTGCCACTTTACTGCTTTTAAAATTCTTGCCATTTTTCTGACAATTTAAATTCTTGTCAAATTCTGACACTTTATCACATATACCTAAGAATTTCAGTGAGGAGTGCTATTTAAGTAAACAAAATATGCCTGGCTAAACTATTTTTATGTATTATATATTATGAAAACTTACCTGAATGCCCAAACACCACTTTCACAAACCATATTATAATGCTACTGAAAAAAATGCATAAAGCATCACTAAAACCCGGGAAAACACCGAAGAACTTGACATATCTCATTTAAATTGTTTTGCTGTTTGCAATTATTTAAAATTATAATAATAAAACTATTTAGAATACCACTGAGGCAAACATTTAGACCACTCCAAATGTTCTTAATATCAACATACTGTATACTGTACATGTCCAGCAGCAATTCTGGGATCTACTGAATTCCAACACAGACGCACCTTATTCTTCTTAATGTGGCAGTAATTAAGTGATTACCTAAACCAAATCTGTGTGTGATTGAATTATTAATTTTGGAACCATGCTCAGATAAGACATTAGGACTTTTCTATATAAATATAAAAGAATGCTTATTGAAAGAATGCTTTTGTCATTGCATTTGAATAGATCTGTCATTTATAGAATAAAACAAAAATGTTCCATTTCACTCAAACACATACACTATTTACAAACAGTAAATTGATCATTTGGCAGTGATCCATTAATTTTACATTATCGGTCATTGAATTTTGGCTACACCACATTATGGTGCTATAAAAAAAAGACAGCAGCACCTGTTTTAGCTTGGAGTGGCACTTACTTGCACATCCCTGCCTATCAGCATCTCCCATGATTCATAGTGGCCCTTCTCCTGTCTGTAGAGCTGGACAGCTTTCACAAAGGCCTTTACCTCATACGTCGTCTTCTTTAAAAAGTCTGAAAAAACAACAAGTTATAATATGAAAATAAATACGCGCAATATCTTCCCTCTCTAGTTCACATAGGCTGTGTGTTACATATTAGCACTGTTGTTTCAAATAGTTTAAAATGTGATTGTGTGGTATTACCCTGGTTCTGGTGACGAATACAGTCAGACAGAATACTGATCAACTTGGTTTGCTTGGCCTCTTGCAGCAAGCAGAAGTAGTGGTCTTTCTGGTATGGCATCCGTAGGTACACTGGAAACTGACCTGGCATGCCCACCACTGGAGGAGCAAGGATTTGTTTCACATCTGTGACACAAAACACAATACTTAAACCATCACTGTTCTACTAACTGAGCTATTGGTTAAGATACTGTACTATCTAAGGAATATTTATGAATGGTCCGGTGTGAACCACAACAAACATCTCATAAATTATCATCCAGGACAGTCTGAAATACGTTGGTGACAAAGGCTGTTGGAGGTCTTTTACTCATCACCCTGCTAAGATGGTAGACTCTAGCTGCAGAGGAATCACTTATCCCATCCCTTATCAGGATATTCAATACCTGAGTCACTGGGGCTTCAGAGTCCCTTCTAACCAATAAAATAGAGTGGTCAGACAGTAAGGGACGACTGTACTGTAGCAGAAGGTAGTGTCACAGCGCCACACCCCTGCATCTGATTCAGTGTTTAGATGAGATTTTGACCACATCCATTGGTTCAGCATGACTGGGTACTTTGACCATAAACACAGATTGAACCTTGGGATGTACAGTACTTGATTCTGGAAGACGGTGACATGACAGTGTCATTAGCTGGTCCAAATTTTGGGTCTCAGTGAGCTCCTTTGTTCTTACTGAGCTTCTGTTATAAACGTTTATGATGTTTTCCTGCACACCTGCCCTGGCCTTCAGCAGGACCCTGCACTTGTTCAGCCTGTTTCACTCTGTGCCTCCACAACAGAATTCATATGAAGCCAAGACTATCCACGTGCCTTTCTGTTAATAACATGGGTGACTATTCCCATGATCTGCTTTTATCATTGAGCCTGGTGACCCTGCTGTTCATCCCCTGCCCGCCACTGCCTCAGTCTGAGCTCTCTCTATCTCTGTCGCTCTCCTTCTCGCCTCTCTTCTGAACTTAGTTCTGCTAAATGGCTCCCTTGTTTAATTCCTAGCCCATGTTTGGTTTGTTTGTGAGTCAGTGTGGGGGCATACACAGAAAAAAGGTCTTAGGTTGCTTAGATGAAGATCATACAGACTCCAGTGATATACCAGTGGTCGAGCATAATCGGAAATAAACTTTTCCCTGCAATAAATGTCCTGTGGTCTCAGACAGTACTTATATGTCTATTCACCAAGAACCACATTAGAACCGTGGCTATCATAATACATTATTGATAAATAAAGTGAAGTAAACCAGATCTTGGTACCTAAGGAAGGACCATGTGGAAGACAGGAACATGACTTGTGGGTATTTAGGATATTTCCCAGTTGTAAGCCAGGCATCTTAATGAATGCCATATGTAAAATGGTCATGTGGTCATTGTGCTATACATTGTGATTTCACAAGGACATACGGCCGTGCTTGACAGTTTGCGAACCCTTGAGCATTCTCTATTTTCTCAACCTTTTGCAAGCCTAGTGGTAGGCATAGCATGCATATCGTGCATTTTTTATAGAAGCTTTTTCCATTTTTGTTTGGTTGTAAAAAATGTGTTTTTTCTAAGTTGTGTCTTCAATAAAGTTCATGATTTAACAATGTGTGTGTACCCCAAGAATGCAGCAGAGCCACATGCCCCCACCAGTCCAAACACGGATTTACTGAAAACAGCAGGCAAGAGTCAGAGTAAAACAGCTGCAAGAACTGATTTAGAAGAACGTACAACTAGATACTGTGAACTACAGTGAATGGCGCTACCACGTGTGTTTGGACGTTTGTTATAGTAGCACTGAATTAACCAATTTTGTCCAAACAGCCAATCCAATTATGGTGTGCACATTTTTTTTCTAGAAGGGCCTGTTTTTGCCAGAGCGCCTCACATATGGGATAAGAAATCCTTATTCTGGAATGCAGTGTTTCCTTTTTCCAGACATCTCATCTCCAGAGGATCTGTCCACAGAATGTTTTCCCATTAGTCTTATCCCCTATTAACCTTTCCAGATTAAATTGACCAAACTGCAGATGGCAACTGTACACTTTTTGGAGGGCAGTAGCTTTCTCCTTGCAACCCTGGCATGCACACTTTTGTTGTTTGTTATTAACATTTGCCAGTATGAACTTCCCACTTCCCAGTTTTCAAACACTGGGAAGACAATCAGGTATGAGTGGCACCTTCTAAGCATCTAAGCCTCTTTCATACTGGCTAGTTTAATCACACTATCATTAAATAAATATAGACATGAATCAAGTTAATTTAATGCAAATGTCTAGAAAATCCTTAAGGGTTCACAAACTTTCAACCCCCCTATATGTACCATTAGCTATTACTTGGTCCATGCAAAAACATATAATAAAATACAGCCCTGATCTTACTTACTGACAGTGTCAGGTAGACGCTTGTTTACCAGTGCCATGTACTTCTCTTCCGTGGTCAAAATAGTGCCACCTGTGGGTAGTAGCTTGAATAGTGGAGGCTTGTTCTTCATAAAGGCCTGCATGAGAGATATACAGGGTGAGTCAAAAGACACAGGACACGTTGCGTGCTGCATCGTGGAAGTTTCTTTATCGGTAGCGATCTTCAGATGAACAGTATGCGGCTTGTCTTCCACAGGACCAGTTTCTCTGAATTTGGCTATGAGGGATGCAACAGTGCTGTGTGAAATTGGTGATCTTTCTGGGTGTCGGACGTTGAAGTCTGTGGCTAAGAATTGGCGTTCCCCAACAAATGTTAATTCCATCTTCAGTTACTTGTGACGATCAACAAAAAAATTTGAAGTTTCTGTTTTGATAACTATTGAACCTCTGAGACAATTCTGATCTTCTCTAATATGCTACATCACCACCTTCCCATTGTCAACTTGCTGGGGTTTTAAGCTATGTAATTTTCCATTTTGTTATTGAAATAAAAGGGTGTCATGTGATGTTTGACTCACCCTGTATTTGCATTTAATTCTTTATGTTTGCATCAGCATATTTCCCTATCAAATTTCTCCATCAGTGGCACAATGAGGTTGCCGCGGTTGCCTTACAGTTTCAGAAATCACTGGACCAAACTCAGCATGCCCTCCCCATGTCGATCTGTGTGGATTTCGGGTACAGAGCAGCCTCAGTATTCAACTTAATTGGTTCTAGCAGCCGTTTCAAACTACCATTTTCCCCCCATATATTCATATGTAATTAATGGTTAAAAGCAGAAATAAAACAAAGGAATGTAATACAATAATAACCAATAAATATGTGAAATATGTTAAATATTGTGGGAGCAGAAGTTATATTTACTGTTCACTATTAATTGTGAATTAGGAATAATGAAAATTAAACGTCTTATCACTGAAACAGCAGTGCTGAGACTGAGAGAGTTTCTGAAATTTTTTTGTTTGTGTGGCGATGGGAGGTTGCACCAATGAGTGTTGTATTTAGGGGTCCCATGTTGGAAGTTGATTTGGGGGCAAAACTAACTTAAATTGGGCATTCAATGCCCAAATTGTTCGAGTTAAAAAGTATTTTGTTCCCTCCCACAATCCAAACGCATATGCCAGGTCAATTGGTGTTGCTAAAAAGGGGCCCTTGCGTGAGTGTGTGTGTACCCTGTATGAACTGCCAATGTAAGTCTGGTTCCTGCCTTGCACTCTGTGCTACCTCTGTGACTTCTAATTAGGAGAGTATAAAAATAAAAGAATGAACAAACAAGATTTCCTTCTAGATGCTGTATACTTGCCTCATGGCTATCGTAGCACTCCAGACAGTAACTGGCACGAACCAATGCAAATTTCTCCTTCCATTTTCTGTTGTCTTCAAAATAGAGCAGATTATCCCAGTAGATTACCTCTTCTTCTTCAGGTGGATCCTAAATAGACAAACACACATGAATAAATGTTCTTCTTTGGAATAACAACTTTGAAAGAACAACAGGTTTTGAGCCAAATAAGCTCAGATTGTGCTCATATGTTTACAACTAAACTGTGGGATAAAATAGGCTGCAGGTTTAACTAAACTGAAGATTTACCTAAGGTGTAGGGTGAACTGAGCTTTAGTCTAAATGGAAGTTGTAGGTTTACCTTAGCTGTAGAATAGGTTTAACTAAGTTGTAGGCTGAATGGAGTTGTAGGTATAACTAAGCTGTAGGCTGAAACTAGGCTGCGGGTTTCATTAAGCTCATTAAGCTTCATTAAGGTTTTTCACTTGTTCATACCTTCTGTTTGAGGAGTTGTGGATGATCTGGCTTGCGCTGCACCAGCTGATCGTGAACATGAGAAAGGAAGGCCAGAGTGTACTGCTTTCTGTATACGGATGCAAAGTTATTCAGCTCTGCCTGCGTTCGCCCTGAAATACAAAAAAAAAATCACATTTTTCAAATCACAATTTAGCTGTTAAAATATACAGGTATGCACTGTTTAACTGGGAACCTCAATGATGGGAGTGTAACAGCAGAAGTCTGTCAATTGTGTACATGTCTTCATTAACCAGTCATGTTTTTGCTCCCTTGTCAGCACAGATATGGACTTTTTTTGTTCTAACAATTAATTGTTCTAACTCAATTGATGTGTCTAAAGACTTTTTGTGTAAGTTACTTGTGTGCATATGACTTTCAGCTACTCGTTTGTAACAAGCTTTAAATAGCGTTATATGTATATGCCTGTTCTATTGTCAGTAGTACTACTTCATTTGTCCAAGTTGTGTCCAATGTGTCTATATTTTGTGTGGTTCATTATATTTGAGCACTCTCTGTAACCTCAATATCTTTAGCAAGGCAGTGGTGACCTTTTAGGTGTGTTTGGGGTCATTATCATGTTGAAATACTGCCCTGCTGGCCAGTTTCTGAACTGAGGGGAACATGTTCTGTTTCAGTATATTACAGTACAGGTTGCCATTCATGGTGCCATCAATGCACTGTAGCTCTCCACAGCCAGCCATTACATTTCTACCACCATGCTTAACTATAGGCAAGACACTCTTGTCTTTGTACTCCTGACCTAGTTGCCACCACACATGCTGACACCATCTGAACCAAATAAGTTTATCTTGGTCTCATCTTGGTTATTATCTCATGGTTCCAGTAATCCATGTCCTTAGTCTGCATGTCTTTAGCAAACTGTTTGCAGGATTTCTTGAACATAATGTTTAAAAGAGGCTTCCTTCTGGGACGACAGTCCTGCAGACCAGTTTGATACTGTGCTCGGTATCCCTCCCCCAACACCACCACCACCACCACAGTGTTAACATGAAGCTTATTTTTTGAACAGTAATGTTTAAGTGGCATCTGTGAATGTAACTCTGTATTGTAGTGCTTGATAAAGGTTTGATAAAGTGATCCCATGAAAAAGTGGTTATATCAGCGGTTGATGAATGACACTTCTTGATGCATCAGAGATCACGAGTATTCGGTTAAGACTTGCCGTTTATTCACTGAAATTCTTCCATATTCCTTGATTTAATGATATTATGCACTGTCGAGGGAGAAATATGTAAATCCCTTCCAATCTTTTTTGAGCAATGCTATTTTTAATGACTAAAGTTTCTAACACGTGGTGACAAACTTGAGATCTTCCACCCATCTTTGCTCCTCAAAGACTCAATCTTCTGTGTATTGTTTTTGTACCAAATCATTCAGCTAATTGAAGTCACAACATTATTCATTTTTTTCACCTCATTACTTGACCTAAATGTTCTTTTTTGGAATGTCTTGCAGGTCTGAAATGTAGAAGTTGACTAAAAATATCTCGGGTTCATGCTGTCTGCAGAGAAATAAAAGTCAAAGGAAACTTAAGGAATGCTGGAGGTATTTTTTATTACAATTTTCCACACGTTCCCAACTTTTTCTGATTTGGGGCTGTATAATGAACTGAAAAGGCAGCACATTATGGCTGGTACATTCATAGAGTATTCACAAAATGCAGATATGCTTTTGTGTTTGTTGATGTGTTATTATGGGTGTGCGTGTTTCAATGAAATGCCATACTTAAGCTCTGAAAAAGAAACCACATTGCAAGATTCATGAAACCGGCATGCATGCATGACCTGCAGGGCCAGTTTTATGTTGAGATTCCTAAGAGCTTAATCTAAGCTATTAACAGGGAGTGCTCAATTATGTCAAATCATGGAATTAACACTGGAGAACCTAAAGTCTACTGTAAATATAGTATATGCTCTCAGACAGAGGACAGCGAAACAGTGGTTATTTATCAAGACAATAAACCCTTTGTCTAATACACACTGTCAGTCAAAAACCATAGATTCACTTACTCACTTTCTATATCCACTGCAACCACCCCTGCATTGAAGTGTCACTGGGACAATTTAGGGATACCAAATGACCTAAAACTTAGGGAGTGCATTCAAACGCCACACAGATAGCAACCAGGTCAGAACTCAAACTCCAGTCTCTGTGGAGTTGTGAGACAACTTCGCTAACCACAGCACCACCCTTCCATAAATTAGATTCAGTTCTTTTTTCATAGTGCTCTTTTAAGTTACATTGTCATATAACACATCACAACCAGTTTTCACATATGGTCAATTTAAACAGCTGTCCCAGTCTAGCTGCTGCCTCTGACTGGCGTTCTCCCAGAGTCTGGTTTTCTATAGGTGTTCTAACATTAAGTCAACTGGTGTTTCTGGAATGTTCCAGAATGAGTAAATTAGTTTGTGTGGGATCATTTGGCCTTGCCCTATGATGTAGGATAGGTCCTGACCACCCATGGCAATGAACTGTATTAAGTGGGTATAGAAAATGATGAATAAATGAATGAAACATACATAGATATATACAGTTGCTCCCTGATTTATGAGTGGGTTACATTCTGACAAATCCAATGTAAGTCGATTGTATAGTAAAATGAGTTTAATAGATACTGTATATGTTATAGCCTATGTTAAACATACTTGTTGTTCTACCAAATAATGATTAAAGAAGAATAAAGTTTTGAAATGGCCTAGTCATATCCTGACCTTAATGTTGCAGAAGGACCTAAACAGATCAGTTTATGTGAGGAACTCCATCAGTATCCCAGAACTGAAGCTTTTCTTTACAGAAGAATCGGCTATAATTCCTCCCAGCTGATGGATTGCACTTATAAAAGGCACAGTCATCAGACTTAAATCCTATTCAGAACTGACAGACCCATTGACCAAGGTTGTCACCCTGGCAGAAAATTACAGCAACAGAGGACAAGGTGCCTTATAGCACCATAGCTTGATGCTGATGAGAATGTTTGGGCTTACGTTGGGAAATCTGTGGATTTTTGGATACTGTACACAAAATGAGAAAATATGAATATCATGACTAATGAAATATCCCCTCGTTTTTGTGAGCAATGCAAATGCAACCTCTACCAGTAGACTGTGGAGAGCAGTGCATATGATAAAGCAGCTTCATACAAAAAAAATGATTAGCATCTTTATGAGAGCATATTTGGTGATTGAGGCTATATGAAAACCAACAAAATACTGACAAGCCGTCATGTCCCTGTTCTGCTCGCCAATCTGGCAACGCTTGAAAGCATGGTCATTGCCTGTATTGGGTCACACTGGTGGTGGGCTACCATGTTAGACCCCTGTCCCATCCAAAGGGCTAAATATGTACATATTTAATGTTAACCTGAATAAACTCTACACAACATCCACAATTAAACCAAAAGCAAATCGTTTCTCTTTTGGCTTTTATGAAAGTAAAGTTATTTCACGTTACACAATACATACCAGCACATTTACTTACATTTATTTACATACACACACACACACACACACACACACAGCTTTAAAAAGGCACAGTTGAAGGTTTATTGTTTTGTTCATAATAAAAATGTATGAAAGTTAACGCTACAGGTTGTATCCTGACAAACTAAGTCTACAATGTTTAGTGATGCAAAAAGCTGTAACTCTAACCTTGATGTTAATTCCACAACAGTAATGACCACCCGTCTAAAAAATTATAATTTTCAGTACACGGAATTCACCTTTTATTTACTGACTACCGTTTATTTATTACTTCAATCCTGGAGGCAGGACGGTTAGTCACGATGGACCAACTAGTAACAGAGTTTTAACATATTAGCTATATAAGGACTTACCTTTTATAAAGTCCGTTTTTTCTTCGTTCAAAATGCTGGTTGATAACCCCATAATGGCGTGGTTGTTTGATTTGGAAACAAGCGTCTCTTTAGTGGGTAAAAGTGTACTTTGAAATTAATTTTCTTTCCACGTCTGCCTGACAGGTGTGCATAGCTCAGCGCATCGCAGCGTTCCATACATACTGCCTTACTAAATAGTATGTCAAAACCGCAGTCAAGCCAGACGCCCTAGAGGAACACGGTGTCTACTATTTAGTATAGTAGTATGTATTTTCAACGAATAGGCTCGCTTATTTTTCCGGAAAAGAAGCAGCCAGTTACACCTGTTTCAAAACCTACTGAGACACACCGGTGTGCTTTGATCATCTGAAGTACCTGCTCACAATTAATTTTCAAATTATTCACATTTACAATTTAGCAAACGCCCTTATTCAGAGAAATGTTTTGTGAAATTATACAGTGAACTCATAAGCATGTAGTTTATAGTCCTGCTGTCACCTGTAGACACTATGTTACGATCATATGTTACGTTCACATAAAAGACAAAAAAGGTAATGTTCTACAGAAATACAAAAATATTTAGAAATGTTCAAAACATTTCCAATATTTTAATAAGCAACAACAGCACAAATGCACATAAATTTGCATATTCATCATATAATATTAATATGACAAATTTGATTATACAAATGTGCACCTCTTGTAAGAGAACATGGCATATGATACGGAAATATGATACGATATAACCCTAATACACTCATAATAATGTGCAGTTCTGTCTCAGATATGTAAATAAAAGTACTTCCCTCAGTTCCCTATAAACAGGCTCTTTTTGGTAACCGGAGCCTCCTTTCAACTGTACAGCGTTTCCTAATAAACGTGATCACTTACATATCTCATCATGACATTCACATTTATTACGGCATAATTAGATTCCAACAATTCCTTCTTGGTGAGTTTTTCTGACTTAATATTGCATCAAGAATAACAATCTAATTCAACTGTGCTCATTTGATTCTTTCGGGGCATTTAAAGGTAAAATAAATAGATCTTAAAGTTCACAGTAAAACAATGATCATCAAGTTCAGAAACTGTAAACTGATCAGTCAAAGTTAACAATGAAGTCGATTACCAAGTTTACAATCATACTATGACATTTCTCAGTAAAACCATGAAGTGGACAAATTACAATCTTAAATTCAAAGTAAAACTGTAAGATATTGTATGGTCAAACTATGGAAGTTGGCATTAAACCTGCCAAGCAATTCCCAGTTTTGAATGAATTTTCACATGAAATTTCATTTTCCTTGGGGCTCACAAAAATGAGTTTAATTCTTTTTAATAAACATGTCTACATGCTAACAAGACAGTCTTAAAACAGCTTACCAGATTTATGTGTAGATCCACTGCTCACAAAAATAAATGTTAAATATAAAAACAAAACGCAGGTAGCTTAGACACACATCTTGTAAGAAATGAGCAGGCTCGGAGAACCCAAGGATGGCCAGCACGGCTGACGGCCACCACCTGGAATCGCACTGTGGCTGCCAACATAGAGGAAAGCTCTGAATATAGGATATGATCATTCTACAGCCATGTTACTGTTATATAATCATACTTGGATGCTAAAATGACTTAAACCATAAGCCAGGACTGCTATTTATTTTACAGGATGTGCCAGAGACTTCATGCACGTTAATCATATGGTGATATGGTGGACTTAATTTGAAAACGATGTATGGAAATGTTAAAGTTGTATCAAGAACAGAACAGTTTTATTTGGATTTAATTTGCCTTACAAATATGCCTTGCAATGTTCATGGTCAATGTTGGACTGAAAATAGTCCACCAGCCAAAAATGTCCAGCCACCAGTGTCCTGTAAGCACTGATGAAGGATTAGAGGATGACTAACAAACTGTGCAACAGCAGATTAGCTACTGTCTGCATTCACAAGCAATAAAGCAATAAAGTGAATGAATCTAATAACATCTTGGACCGTGAACAGCAGTTTAAAACTCCAACAGCACTGCTGTGTCTGATTCACACACACACACACACACACACACACACACACACACACACACACACACACACACACACACACACACACA
>JAUZST010049524.1:17500-25082 GCA_034779995.1 Parotocinclus haroldoi | reverse complement strand
AAAACAATTCAAAATTAATTTTATATATATATATATATATATATATATATATATAAAATTAATTTTGAATTGTTTTAATCCTTTGCCTTATTCCACGACACATCGCTCAATAGGACGGGTACATCCTTTTTTTTAATCATTATTTTCCAACAGCGTAGAATTTAAACTATGGCTATTGTGACATTGAACAACACATTGAAAGATGTGGTGCTTAAATGATGTTCAGTTAGTATGGAGCCCAAAACGTGCCCGGAAAATTAGAATCAGAAATACTTTATTGACCCCATCAGGTATGTAACACCATTACATCGCCACCAGCCTGAACTATTGATACAAGACAGGATGGATCCCTGTTTTCACGTGGTTTACACAAAGTTCTGACCCTGCCGTCCCAATGCTGCAACAGAAATCGACACTCAGACCAGACGTTTTTTCCATTTTGCTGAAGTCGTGTAAATGGCGGCCTCGGTTGCCTTTTCTTGGCCGACAGAAACGGCCTCTGCTGCTGTAGCCCACCTGCTTCAAGGTTTGGGGTCTTGCGCCTACAGTGCCTACAGCCTGCTCTTCTGCATACCTTGGTTATAAGGAGCGGTTATTTGGGTTCATTTGGATAACTGTATAACCAGTCTGGCCCTCCTCCTTCGACCTCTGGTGTCCACAAGACATTTTGACATGGGCAACTGCCGTTGTATATTTTCCGATTTTCCAAACCATTCCTTGTAACCCTGAAGACAGCTGAGTGTTACAATCCCAGCAAATCAGGAGTTCCTGAAATACCCGCCCAGCACCAACAACCGTACCAGTTTCTACGTCACTAAAATGATTTTCCTTCTCCATTCTGATGCTCGATTTGAACTTCAGAAGGCCGCCTTGCCGTTCCTGTCATTTAATTGGCTGATTTGATATTTGGGTTACAAGACGTTCAGATCAAATAATGTTACAATAATGGCGCATTGTTTGAGGGCAAAATGACAAAGTGGTTTCAGTGAGTTTCTCACCCTGTTAGCAAAACACACTCAGCCTCTCTTACACAAGCTTCAGCCGAGATCTGATCTGAGCTTCTACCTGGGGTATTTACTTTATATAACTATAACAGTTACCCAGAAGAGAGACTTTAGGGATTTTAAACTAGATGCTGCAGGGATAGAATGCAGCCAAAAAGCACTGGGATCATCACAGGCCCACAGAGGGAGCTCTGCATTTAATGGACGATTCCATCCATTTAAATTCATTACGTGATTGTTTTGACATCAAGAAATCATGCCAGCGAGGAAGATAAACAAGCAGGGAGCAGGATGAGAGCGCTGTCGTTGAACTTTAAATAAAAAATAAAAAATAAAAAAAAAAACACAGGCCCTTGGTGATCCCAACGAAAGCACTTTAAATCTTAACCTCGGGCCTCTGAGCGGCTCCATTCAACCCTGCAAATCGTGGGAGAATGTGGTCCATGCCAACTCCGTGTGTGTTTATGTAAGAGTGCAAACTAAATGACTCTAGCCAAATATACAGTGAATGAAACCGCCGAGTTTCTAACCTGCCTCAGGTGCCAGCACGTCGTGCATGTGGGGGAAGCCTGAGAGGTACAGCAAACCGATATGGGAATCAGGCCACATGGCTAGATTTACTAAATACACCCAAAAAGACATCAGTACAAAATACTCGGACTTAGCAAACTCTTTAACACCTCATTTTCTACGCAAAACGATATCAAATTCAACAAAAGCTGTGGATGTTTTTGGCTTCACAGATGTTCTTCATCTGTTATAAGCGACTTACAACTGATACAGTCTTACAATTTGAGCAATGGTGGGTTAAAGGCCTTACTTAAGGACCCAACTGTGGCAGCTTGGCAGGGGTGGGATTTGAACCCTGGACCATCAGGTCCAGAGTCCAGTACCTCAACCGCTAGGCTACCGCAGTCCCCCCAGGCATTATGTAAGCACTATTAATCCACCATGCAAATGGTGCTTTCAAATAGCAAGCACAGGTCACAGATTTGCATAAGGTCTGGGGAGCGGGGTGAAGGTGTCGCTTCAGTCCCGCCCTCAGAATGCATCTGAGCTTGACAGCAACGTTGCGTCCAGCCCCAACAGATGCCCTCTACTGGAGGGAGGGGCAGTGTAATATGAGAGAAAACCTAATTGGCTCAGGACCTGAAATGAGGATGTCTAATTGGTGTGGCAGGTGCACTCCTTGTTTGGAGGCAGCAGGGACACTCGGTGGCTGGACCGGCATCAGATGGCAAAGCCTAACAAAACCTAGAGGTACAAATGGCTTACGTGATTTATTCTGTGAGCTTGATTTGAATTGACTAAAGCTGAACCGGTGCTGCTTTTTCTCATACCTAGTACAATACTAGCATTTGGGTATTTGTCAGTACTGAATACCGATACGTATCATTAAAGTTAAAGTATCATTACAGTTCTTATACTTACTGTCAAAACAGGTTTTACTTCCATAGGATGGTCCTTACTTTCGAATTGTAAGAAAATTGTTTAACCTTCAGCTGTGCTAAACATTCATGGGTGCTAAAATACTGTATTTCCAAACTGCTGACATTGCTTCTTCACCTACCAGCTCAACGTTACATTGCTGAAAATTGGTACCCTAGTGCATCCTTAGTATCTAGTATGCATACTAGAAATTACTCCAAACATGATAGCTCGATATTTTTTGGATTTTTCTCAATAACCATAACACGACACTTTAATGTTTAAGTTGTTTGAACCCATTTCTCTGAACCAAACTGGTTCCGCGCCTTTTCTGCCTTTAGATCTGTTGCTTTTCTTGTCGTGAAGCAAGAAGGATTCACGCTCAAGTTTGCTTAGTGTTTTTTAGTGCTGGTACCTTGGATGCTTTGATCTTTTCATGGACGGCTGATTGCTGAAACTTGTCAAAATGTATATTTTGCAGACATAATCTGCCTATAGGCTGGAGATTGCTGTCTGTTCAGCAACGTCTGTCTTTTCAAGTGAGAGTGAGAAGAACCCAGTAAAATCTAGCGGCGTAGACTGAAAGGCTGTGCTTTTAGGTAGAACGCTAGCTGCAGCCACAAAATAACACGGTCCGGTTTAATACCCTGCACGTTTCCAGCAGTCCGAAATACGGCCCAGACTGCACATATTTCTTCGATGCAGTATCACTGTGAAAACAGATAATGACAGACTAAGAAACAGCGAAGGCGGCACGAGTGTGGGGGCATTGTTTTGTGCCACGAGGAACATAAGCAACACCTGTAAGGCCTTGTCGCCACCTTATCATTAGGGTAGTCATAATTAAGGACACTACAGAGGTGTTGCTAGCGGGGCGTCACCACGCATTCCCGTTTCTGGCCAAGTATGTCAGGAGTGTTGGCTCTGACACACTCAGACACGTCTGCCATAAACACCGAATCAAAGACACTAAGATAGAACTAAAGCAGATGTCAGACCGTACTGAATGATTTTCTAATCTTTCATCCGAAGTTCACGTGAAGGCCCGCTCTACTGCACATGACTCAGGCTGAGTGCCATCTAGAGGCGCAGTCTGAAGGAGGACTCTTCCTCTCGAGGCACTGCCCCTTTTAAATCAGTACAGTTGCTTTCAAACTCGCTTGAATTTGAAGACAACCAGAGGCTGAGCCTCAAAAACCAGAACCCACTGGTTATAGTAGCCAACCACAAAGCGATCTGGAAGACTGCTAAACAAACTGACAAATGTGCAGAGTGTGTCTGCGTGCACCGTACCACACCTTCCTAATGCTTACAGATTTAAACATCCCTCCTTTACATCAGGATATTTGATGGAAACCATAGAAAAGCTTCCCCTTTAAGTCGCTGGCAAACAAAAACAGAGGTAAGTTTGTGGGAACGGGGCAAACACGGAAAGAGAGAGAGATGGCCCTAGAATAATTGAGGCTCTGTGTTGTTCTCTTTCTAACTGCTCGTCTACAAAGCTTTGATCGGCTTGACTCAATAACAAGTCCAAATCCACCTCCCAACCCAGTATTTATTGAATCGTCTACGCATTGAAAGCCAAACACACAGACGATCACAGACAAGCTGAGGAAATTTGAATGTTGACCAAGTATTTTGGGCGGTGTATTTATTTATTTATTTTTTTCAGGAAGGTACACTTTAGACCGGCAGACTCCACTATCATTCTCCACAATCAATACCATTTTGAACAGTTGGCTGAGTAACCCATATTACAGATCAATTGCTCCAGAAGCTCCACAGCTATAATTTGGAGAAGATTAATTAGCATTCTTCTCCTCCTCCTCCTCCCTATATGGCATGACAAACACCTTCAGAGTCATGTGTAGGGTCCAGAGTCAGGGTCAAGACCCACCCTGAATATAAGGCACTAAAACGGTCCAGCAGCCTCTAAATTATAAGCCGAGCCAGTGGGATGGTGACAGGTAGAGTTCGCTAGGTCAAGCCTTTCCTCATCAAAGAACAGGTCAAAACCTCATAACTCTTCCTATAAGGTAAGGATCACTGTGATGTTCCAGGTCAACCAGAGGTCTCTGGCCAGTGAGGTTCATGGCAATACAATAAAGCAATCAATCGAGGTGCCAGACCTTACTCAAGAATACAGTCCAGGGCTATGGGGGTCACCACCTGTTCTTCGGCCTCTCCTTGGAAAGTTCTAGCCTCTGATGTTGGGCAGAAGATTCATTTACGTTTCCCTGGACAGTGCAAGTGCTGCGATGATATCCTTAGGTCGCCTCTGCTCAAGTTCAATAGAAAAACGGACAGAAAGATGCCTCAGCTAGACGCTGCATCGCCATTTTACTACAGAAATGAAAGCTAGAAAGTCAGGCTCACTGCGAGTTGCTGTTACTCACGAATATATATCTTGGACGACACACACTGTCATGCTGACAGGCAGTGGATCTTCTCCAGAGCAAGCAGGGAGCCATGTAAGAAGGACACTTCAAAGAAAGTGCATATCTATTAAGGGTTGTTCAGATAGAGGGAAATATGTTCCAAAAAGTTTCAGACAATAGCAAAGTCCTGCACCCATTCACTATAATGCCATAAGTAGGTACCCAGAACAACCAATAAACCCAAAACTGTGGACAGAGAGAGGTACTTTCTCAGCATTTAAATACATAATAATATAATATAATATAATACAACAATAACTTTTTGCTACCATATTTATACGGATTGACCACGTCATTTCTATTATATAGCCTGCTATACTGTTATATTTTGTTCTAGTGATCATACTACAAAATGAAATTTGTTTAAATTACATTTACCTGCGAACTCATTACTTTGGTAACAGACAATTCTACTTCCTCGTCTTATAACTCCCAAAGAGGTTTTCCATCATATGCATTAAACATTTTAATATTCATACTGAATGTAGCAATATATTTAATATTCCTATTGCATTATTAGCAGAAACATTCACAGTTCCGTTGTTTTTGAGCTTCCCCGAGGCAAAGTATAAGCTCTGTTTTATATAATGCATACTGCAACAATTATTTCCTTGTGAGGGATGTAGTTACTAGTCTGACATAAAAGAGGTGGTTTATTTTTGACTACGGTCTGGCCTTTTGAAATAATTTGCTTTTTTTTTTAAACTTTTCTCTCTGGTTTCTATTTTCATTTCCTTATGACATTATTTGCTGGAGACGTTTCTCGTTGGCCCTCATCTCCTTTGTTCGTATGATGTAACATTTTCCACAAAAAAAAAAAAAAATGCCTTGTGAAGATCAGACTTTGATAAATCCCTGTTCTTTAATTACAGCAATCCTAATTGCTATGCCTTTGACTGAAAACGCCCGACTCTCTTAATTCTCAAATGAAATGCTAAGAGGTCCACATACATTTGCCACTTATAGATATGTAATATTGGATTTTTTTTGGCTCTTTTGTTTAACTGAATTTTCTCCATCTACTTTTAGGACTTGCATGCAAATCTGATGACATTTAGGTCGTAATTACGGAGAAGTACCGCAAAATTATTTCGAGTTTGCAAACGTTCAAGCACCACTGTAAATGAGCAAAACCCGATTTAACGTGGCTTTTGAAGCACTTGATTAAACCAATGGGTTTAACGTTAAATGTGCCTCAGAACTGCGGGGGCAATCTGATCCTGTCCATGTCCCATCCCTGTCAGTGTGTTTTGTCTGTTTTGGGTGACCATACACCCTACTGAACAGTCAATCTGGGGGTACTCTCGTCCAGTTTTGACCTGCTTCTGTTCGCCCCCATGAATATTATCACTTGCTACCCAATCGCCATAATTAAGTTTGCATCACGTACGTAATCGAACAACTTTCTTTGACTTTTGATTTGCTTTTCTGATGATCTCGCTTAATTGAATACAATCCAAATGCCTTTGAACTATCCTTTAAATGTTTGTGAACCATTTATTAACATATTACGTATTGAAGAAAGCTTGTAATTATCCCGCCAAATGATTATTATTTCATACGACTATCCATTAAGGCCTAATGCATAGTTTTGAATAAAAACTGATATCTAGCTCACCCCTTGCTACTGTAGTGAGCGCAATATTACGTCTACCATGGCTGCAGTGGTCACATGCCAGACCTGTTATGTCACATCAGGGCTGGGAAAGCTTGAACATGTAGCCAAGTCTTAAAAGAATGTTTGCTCCAAACAACCTTAGATAACAATGTCCAATAAGCAAGTTGTAAATCAAGGAGGAAACACATGGTACATTGGCAACACACATTACGACAATCTGCCTGCAACTTTAAACATACATGACTTACACTGAAGGTATTATGTAAAGCAACAGTTTGGCTGGGCAAAAGGTGTCCTTATAGCACCCCCCTTAATACAAATTGTATTGTACCGCCAAAGTTTCACGAACTTATTTCAAGACACTGGAAATACAAGGCTTGGAATTCCAAGTGAATCCCAACATTTATCTCAGTCAGCAGGGTCCCAGCCAGTACGAGGGAAAACACCTGGCCAGCCAATATCCCAAATGAATGACTCTGACTGAAAAACTTGTCAAAGTCATCACTGATTATTTGATCCAATTCCAGCATGTCTACTTAAAGAGTTCCACCTACAGGTCTTAATATAATTAATATGATATATAACGTACCCCTCCCTCAGGCTGGGCTACATACCTAGACCTTTAAATTGCATGATCATAAAACTCTTGATTAAGAAAAACACACCTTGATCCCTGCGTACTATTTAATTACAGGCAGATATCAAACCTTCCTTTTATCTCTAATATTCTAGAAAGAAAAAAAAAGTTGTCAGTAGTTGTGCCTTTATCTCCATAAGTGAAATAGTATTTGTGAAATATGTCAGTGGGATTTTAGGCCTTATCATATCGCTCGAAGTGTTAATTAAAGTAGTTAATGATTTATTATTGCCCTCGGATAACAGCTGCATGTCATTTTTTGTTTTAGCGGAATGGCTGAGCCAGAGGGAGGTAAGGCTGGTCGGGGGATCTTCCGGTGAAGTATGGTGTCCTACAAGAGTCGGTGTTTGGACCATTCATACTGAGTTTTTGCTGTAAACCGTAGCAGTAAGGGAAATTAAATGTAAGCATGGTATTAGTGTGTGTAGGGCGAAACACAATTGCATATGAGCCAACT
>JAUZST010049524.1:0-12500 GCA_034779995.1 Parotocinclus haroldoi | reverse complement strand
TGGTAAAACAACAAATCTAATGGTGACCTACAACGTTTACACAGTATGATTAGCATTAGTTAGCGGAAGTAATGCTATGTCGATGGAAAGATCCCATAATGATAGACACACAAATATGTGTGTGTGTGTGTGTAACCAGTTGTTTCCTGGATTTTCCAAATAACCCAAGGCTGGAAGCAACACTGGCAGGGCAATGACAAAACACCGGCACCGGCAAGTGAGAAGCATATTTGGCAGAGGCTCAGTGACGACACGGCACACAAAGATAGCTGAAACCCGAGTCGCCACTCGCTGCCCTGCTCACACATGAATGCATTTTTTTAACAAGGGGAGGGAGACAGAGAAGGGAGGGCATTCATTTTACACTGCACAAAAAGCTCCTTTGTGCCAATGAAACTTTATATACATATTAGAAATGTGAAACCCCTTACGCCTCTCAGAGCCGGATTCTTGTAACTGTGAACAAGATAACTTTACCTACCATTTTTTTTTTGCCTTGTCTTCACAGGCACACACCCAAATGGAGGACAAGAGCGTTGAATCCGTTTTACTACCAAAAAAATACTAAAAACTGCATGATAGATTCAGTGCGTTCCTTCTTGTTTCTGTTTTTTTCCTCAGTTCTCTTTCATTTCTATGTGGCAACCGAAGCCATATCACTGCCCTTCCAAGGTTATATCAGAGGGGTACTAAGTCCTCAGTGACACCACTGTGCAGGTGCTCATGCCCAGTGGTTTCCCTCTGCCCCACCTCTGAGGTGTCTGATGTAAAATTAACTCTCTCACTCCTTTACACAGGAATGTTGCCTGTGTTTTCTTAATTCTACCCCGATATCCGGTCCTAGCTCTCTTTTCTCAAGCGCACTCCTTTACTGGACACACTGGCCTAGAAACGTAGGAACGTTCATCTCTGGATTGTTTTGCCCCTTTCTCAACTCTTTCAATCCGTTTTCCTATTTTCTATTCAAAACAGTTTTCAGGATTTCTTACCTGCTGTTCAATGAGAAACCCCAAATAATAAAAAATATGTCCAGGCAAACAATCGAGTACATTGCGTAACTCTGATTTGAGTAAGGATAAAAAAAGGAGGGTCCAGGTGGATATCCTGAGCTAGGTAATAAGGGCTATGAGGGGCAGGTATAAAGTGTGTGTCTGCGTGCCTGTGTTATGGGGAGGGGCTGGCTAAATGGCAGCAGACGCCACAGCGCTGACATCACTCTGAGACCTATAATTAAAGCACAGACTTCCACACAAAAGCTACAACAAGGTATAGAGGGGAAGAGGAGTGGACGTCCATTTCCATAATCACAACTTAGCCCTAGCCACCAGAGAAAAAGCAAATGGTTCGTGCCTACGGTCCCTAATTACTACTGTATTCGGAGATACGCACAGTCAGCCATGCTAAAATCACACGCACATCCGTTAAAGCACTTAAACACACATGGCCGCTTGATGTAATTAACAGAGCCGGCTGTATGAATTGTTTTTTATATCATTGCACCTTTCCCCATGTTCACAAACAACTGCCCAAATATAGACGGATTAAAATAGAAGATTTCGGCACAGCCGTTGTTCCGACACAGCAGCCTTAACGCAACGTTACGTCTGCGTACGTGTTTGTGTGTGGTGTGAACAGTCAGTCCAGCAGATGGGCACGGGTAAAATATCCTTTGAAAGTGGATTATGTTTTGGCTGTCCACAAAGCTGATTTCTGTAAAGCTGTCGCTGTTAAAAGTCTCACGGTCGGGAATGGGCTTTCCCCAAGCGCTTGGAGGTCTAAAACTCGCACCAAATTATGAGCAACTCTTCCCAGATGAGCTCGTGCGATGCCCGTGGTGCTCAGCAAACGCCGTGACCAAAAGGCTGAGATATTTCGGAAACGTATGATTGAGGAATCATAAACCTATCTTTACCAAGCAACCTGGAAGAGAGCAGCATCAGGCATGTGATTCACTAATGAATCGGACATGAGTGGCCTGATCGCTACGTGCTGATAAAAGCATTATGACTTTTTTCCTAATTGTGGTGTCCTGTGACAGGGTAACCTTAAATGGAACAGGACAGAAGCCGGTTAAAAACAGCGCAGCATGTCTGCACCAACCTTACATCTAAACCAGATATATCTAAGAAACGTAAGAGGGACCGTACATATGAGCGGCAAGGTCGCTTTTAAACGCGAACCGCAGCTTTAAGACCTGAAGGTGGGAAGATCACGTCCAGCCGGCTCCAAGCTGAGCAAGGCTAAAGAAAGTCTTTGTCTCTATTTTTTGTCTTCCTTACTTGTTTTGGCATTGATTCAGTAAATGCAGCACCGAGTCACAGAAGGGCTTTAAGTAGGTTTTAATAGACACATTATATTCCCCTCTCTTCTCTTGAGGCGGCGTTTTATTTGAAGTTGGTAACAGCTGCGGTGTTCCAGGCCCCCTTTTTTAAAGGTCAAGCCAACTTAAAAGGGGAGCGAGAGTACGCAGCAGAAGGGAAGTTAAAAGTTTGCGGAGTTGTATCTGGCATCAGGCCTACTCCCTGTTTATTGCCCCGGGCTCCATGTTCTGCTGCCAGTGGTAACCACACCTGAACTCTACGCAGCACTCTCAATGAGACAACAGGCAGGGCACACCTGGAGTGTGCGTAGGCAAGTATGTCTATGCAGCCCAACTCTTCATAATTGTGACTCTCCTCTTTTCGGATGCTCGCCAAAACAGCCCTGATTTGCAAACTTAAAATCAGTTGCTTTCAATAACACCCAAACCCCACGGTCTGCCACTTCTGAACCGGCTTTCTGGAACCGGATTAGGCTTCTTCAAAAAAAGCTTCGGTAGGCCACTTGATTTACACTTCTGTAAGCCCTGAGCAACCAGCGTTTATTAGAAGAGCAGTAAAATTTAGAAGGCACTGGGAAGTAAATGTGCATTAAAAATTTTTAATACAGCTTAGATTAACATACCAAACCAAGGCACAGGTTACAAAATGGATCCTAATATGTATTTATTATAACTACGATCGAACTATGCTACTTTCAGTCCGTCAGGCACTTTCTGACAATGAGGAAAAGCTTACTGTGAAACTCTAAACATGTTTTCTGTAAAAAAATCTCAGTAGTGCTGTACGTACTTCAGCTACAACCCCTGAACTGCGGCTCCGGTCTGAACTACAGAACTTGACTGACAGTAAGAGCATGTTGAAAAATAATGAAAGCATGAAAAACAGAACTAGTTAACTCTGTCGAGCTATTAGGATTATACAGAATTATCATCAGTTCTTTAACTTTCTAACAATGATTCCACAATTCCAGGAAATGGGAGTTCAGCTGCTGTTTAATCCTCTGACGACCAAAAGACATATTTTTGTCCCATGCTTTTAAATGGATGCCAAATGCAATGAAATAACCTAAAGACCAAAAAGGGTTAAGAAAATAAAAAACACAGGACCGTAGGTTGTTTCAATTATTTGGCGTCCGTTTAAAAGCATGGGACAAATATGTCCCTTGGTCCATAAATGGTTAACAGTGTGACTGAGGAAAAGCTCACTTTAATCCAAAGGCCTCCGTCACAAAGTGCATAGTAAATGTAAATATAATGTTGATAAAAATAGCAACAAAAATAATAAAATGTTCCAACATCTGGGCAATAAATATGTTTAAATATAAGTGTAAAAAAATATATATGTATGTATAAATAGTGTATAAATATAAGGTTAAATTACCCTGACTTGGTTAGAGGTTTGCAAAAACGTACAAAAATCGGAATGCCATTCATTTAGACGCCACTTCTGTGCCATGCAGCTATTTGAAACGTGTTCCAGAAGAAGGCTTGTAACATCAAATCCTAAAGTAGCTAAAGTTCACTGGTATACTGGAGTATACCGGAGACAGATCCCTTATGATGTATCTCAAACCCAATGCCATGTTCAAGAAACCAGTCTGAGATTATTTGAGCTTTGTGCCATGCCGTGTTATCCTGTTGGAAGTAGCCGTCAGAAGATTGTACACTGCGGCGATGGACGTGGTCAGCTACGAAACATCAGCAAGGCATTTTCGGCCGGGGAACTGCCACTCACTGGACATGTTCTCTTTTTTAGATACTCTGTAAACCCTAAAGATGGCTGTGTGTGATAATCCGATTAGATCAGCAGTTTCTGAAGTACTCAGACCAGCCCATCTAGCATCAGCAACCATAAACGTTCAAATTCACTTAAAGCAGTTTCCTTCTTCAGTCTGATGCTCACTTAGAAATTCAGCAGATCATCTTGATCATATATGCTCACCTAAGTGCACCGACCACCACTACATCTACCAGTTGCATTAATGAGTAAGGTGTACCTAATAAAGTGACCGGTGAGTTAATACGCTAGCTTGTAAGGCTTATGTAATGATGTGGAGTTTGGATAATCAGTGAAAAAAAACACACACTGTGTCGCTACTTTTTGAATTTTGATGTCATGCCAGTTTTATTGCCATTGTGCTAGAAAGCAAACAAAACTCACTTTACTTAAGATTCGCTTACATGCTTTCAAGTACTGATGTGTCCTGGTTTTTTTCAACTGTCCACAGGGTTTTCCTGTTCGGCACAAATATCTACCAAATGCTTCTGGATGCTTTCTGGTTGTTACTTTTTTTAAAACCTAACTACTGAGCATCAGTGGTGTGGTTATATATTGACTAATAATGAATTTAATAACAGTTTACCCTTGACTTTAGCCTGGACTGCACCACCGCCCTAAAAAGTGGTTGAAAATATTTACATTACAGAAGCCCTTATAATTATAACGTCCTTACATTCACTTCGGATCTGTAGAAAGATTTGTTTTCCTGCCAGTGACTAAACGAAGCAGCACATCTTTCAGACCACTTACAGTTACACAATGATTTAGCTATACAACACGTAGATATTAGGAAGACAAATCTCTAACAGCACACAACACACTTTCCGCCATCGAACAGAACATGACATCATACTGTCCAGCCCTAATAACACCCTGCTACGTGGTATTTCAAATATAATAGAAATCTCTTGGAAACGAAAAGCCAAGACGCAGTCAACGCAACCGAAAAGGCAAACAAGTTTCTCAGCAACATTAACGCTGAAAGTTAAATGATGTGGAAAAATATGTTAATTCTGACGAGAGGACCTTTAAAGACAAAAGAAGAGATGTTTTAAACGATTCAGGGCAGTCACCATGACACAATACAGCAGAAAACATTGATTGTCCTCCCTGTCTCACAGATAGTGTTAGAATGTGTGGGAATGCAGAGATGCCACCCACCAGCAGACCGAGGACACAAACTTCCCTCTGTTCCCCCACTGTCCTACACTGGAAACCCCCTTACAGTGCTGTGTTCTTCTCTATTTACACACACACACGCACACACACACACGCGCACACGCGCACACGCCCCACAGGGAGACAAATACAGTGGAAAGGAAATGTAAGAGGGTAAAATGTGCAATATATTAAGACAAGCAAGCAAGCTTTTCTTGTAAAATTCGGCCTCGATCATCCCTTTTGCCCAAAAAGTGTGCCCAAAGAGCTGGAAATACTGGCAAGAGAAGACCTTTACATGACCACAAAGGAGTCATCCTTTTGTCTCATCCACCGCTAACCCCCCGTATCTCCTCACAGTTTGGCCCCGGCCTAACCCTCTGATTGTGGAAGTAACAGCACATTACAAAGTCACTGTTGTCAAACATTTCTATAATGTGTTTTCGTAGACTCTTTTTCCCTAGCCTGTTGTTTGGACAGCTGTCCTTTAGCAGCTGGGTGCCTTAAAATGCTGCTCTAGCATGACTCCGTGGCTTCTTCTTCTTTTTTTTTGTTTTAAACAAACGGAATTAATGTCTCATTTAAACTTAATAAACATGTAATACACTTTCAGCTTAACAATGGAAAAGCTGTCTGGGTGCTAAGGGGGATTTGTTTGAGGAATGTGTTGCGAAGAGGTGTGTGAGCATTCGTCCTTTTTCTTTTAATGTGCAGAGAGTCGTTTCTCAAAACCCGATCAAGTGAGCTGATATGAGAAGTAGGCGCCTTCTGATTGGTCCGGAGTTTTGTTTGTGCATGTGCTTGTGTGTGTCTATAATGCAGGCCAGTAAGCGTTAATCTCTCTCCGTGATTCAGGTACAGCAGACATGTATGAACAGGCCACCAACACCCGACACGAAACTCCAAAGTACACTCGAACCACGGGGGGGGGGGGGGGGGGGGGGGTTGGGGGGGGGCGAAAAAACGTGTTGAGAGTTTAAAGAAAACAAAAGCGGATGGACGGGAACGAGAAGCACACATCACAGAGAAAGCTCCTTTTGTTTGCTGAATCAAAGCAGATCGGCTTAAATGAAATACCCATTAAAACAGGCCCTCGTTGAGAGGCGGAGGCTCTGAGCCAGCAGAGGACAGCGTGTAAGAAGCTGGGGGCACTGGGAGTGAGGGTCTGGCTGCGAGAGCCGGACGGGAAACGGCGTGGGCTGGGCATACGGTGTGACGAGGTCACCCATCACGCAGAGACCTAGTATGTGTACGTAAAAAAAAAAGGTTACACCTTTTCCACTGCCTAGGACCGAGTGCTTGCGATTCCTGTCATAATCAGATCAGAGTTTACTAACGCACGCTGTTCAAATAGGCTGTTCAAATAGTTGTGCCGCTGGCTTTGAGAGCGTACAGTATACAGACAAAAGTATTGGGACACACCTCTTAATCGCTGGATTCAGGTGTTTCTTTTAGTCCCGTTGCCACAGGTGTACAAAATTAAGCATTAAGCCATGCAGGTTGCCTTGGCAAACATTTTTGAAAGAACGGGTCGTTTTTTCAGAGCTCGCTACTGCCACCGTCGCAACAAGTCGGTCCGTCGAATTTCTTCTCCCGTGCAAAAAAAAGAGCAAACCTCCCCTGGCATTGACATCAGTGCCCAAACTGTGCCAGGAGTTCCATGGCATGGGTTTATAATGGCCGAGCAGCAGCATGCGAGCCTTACACCACCAAGCACACTGCCAAGTGTCAGACAGAGTAGTGTAAAGCACTCAGACATTGGACTCCGCTGCAGCGGAAACATGTTCTATGGAGTGCCAAGTCACGCTTTTCTATCTGGCGGTCTGATGGACGAGTCTGGTGTTTGAAACGGCAGGAGAACGTTACCTGTCTGACTGCACTGCGCCAACTGTAACGTTTGGTGGAGGAAGGATAATGCTATGAGGTTGTTTTCAGGAGCTCACCTAGGCCCCTTAATTAGAGTGAAGAGGAATCTTCATGTTTTTAGTAAACCAATACATCTCGTACAATTACATGCTTCCAATGTGGGGGAACACATTGGGAAATACCCCGTTTTTGTTTTTGGTGCAGCAGACAGCCCCGGACTCATCCGCGTCAAACACCTTCGGGTGGAGCCAGAACAGAGATTCTAGTCCTCCAAGTCCTGTGTCCACTCTCACAAATTCTTCTCTGGATAACTGGGCAAAAAGTCCCACAGACAATGTCCAGAATGTTGTAAAAACAAAAAAAAAAACTTTCGTAGAAGAGTAGAAGCTGTTACTGCTACAAAGGGGGACCAACTCCAGATTAATGCCTATGGATATGAATGAGATATCATAAAAGCACAGGTAGGCGTACCGTGGGTGTCCCAATACTTTTGTCCATATATTTTTGTTACCATATTTCAAATTGTTGTAGACATACAATTTCAATGAACAAGTAATCAGCCTTTTCTTCTCACTGGTATGCTACTTTTATCAGAGGCAACCAAATTAAGTAAACCATTTATTTCTAAATATTACATGTCCGCATACCTACGTTACGTCTAAACAGCTTAAAGGTCACTTTTTGATATAGACATTACGGATATATGATTGCTGTTAAGGTTAGCAGGCACCATCTCGGTCTTCATTCTGGTCATTCCAAATGGTAATGACACTTGGGTGACAATCACGTTGTAATTGTGCCTGCCACCACGTCGAGGGACGTACGCCTACAGACAAGGTCAACAAAGAGATTTTGTAAAAAAAAAATAAAATAAAAAAAACAAGCCTGCACTGCACTGTAGTTTGTTCACCAAACTACCTGCGCTCTCACACAGATGCACAATATATACAGAAACTGTGTACCTTAGCAGAAAACTAGTCCCAGATGTGTTATGAGAAATGCATCACAGATGTTTACCTATGCTACTACTTAAGAGACTGTAAGGACTTCTCCACAGTCCATACCCTTCCTTAAACAGCACTGTTTTTATTTGCCTACGGAGCCTCGGTGTGGTCACGACCAACATATTACAGAGGAACAGAAAGGGAGAAACCCATTGGCGGGGCATAAGCCTTCCCTTCCTCTTCATGTCAGGAAGTAAATAGCTACTGGCTGCTCAATAAGTGGCTCTAGTGTTTGGAGTGGGGGGCCGTTTCCCCCATGCACTCCCCAGCTTGACAAGCAGCTATCGACAGAACAGTTACACACTTGCCCAATGGGGGAAATCCTCCACAATGTGCCTCAGGCAGCTGATAAATGGAACTCATATGTTACCTGAGAGAGCAAGGGCCTGTGCTGCTTGTACTTGCACACGTTCCCGTGTAGACGTTGCAGAATTTAAGAGAAGACCCAGTACTACCGCAAATGCTTAACAGTACCGGTGAGATGAGAAGGAAAGACGGATAGAGAAGGAAAGATAGAAGAAGAGAAGAGAGTCTAATGTCGTGAAACAGTTTCTGAGAATCACCTTGACTCTATGTCCTCGGCCATGGTCAAAAAATGTAAAAATACACAACCATTAAGGAGGCAATTAAGGGTGCTGGTAAATGGCTGTCCAAGACATCAGCATGATTGACTTGATATGACAGATAAGGAAACGCGAGAGCAGCACGGTGGCTCAGTGGGGTAGCATCGCTGCCTCACGGCAAGAAGGTCCAGGGTTCAAATCCAAGGGTGGAGCGCCTGGGTCCTTTCTGTGTGGAGTCTGCATGTGCTCTCCGTGTCTGTGTGGGTTCACTCCGTCCGCCCTTGCACCGGCTGGCCCATGACCCCGTGAGGATTAAGCAGAAGATGATGGATTGATGGATAAGAAAGAGGAGACATTGAAAACAAAGGGGGGGGGGGGATCCCAACAGTTCTATGACACTGAGAAGAACATCACTGTTGATGACCTCCAACATCTCATGTTCTAGAAACTAATATGGGAGGTTCTACTCCCAACTTCTTCTACTACTACTTCTGGTTTGCATTCAGAGAACTAGTAAATGTCTGAGCTTGTTGCAGTCAAAAACACTTGTATCAGTGTGTCTGGACCGTTCACCACAAACTTGCGTCATTCAGGACTCCTGCCTTGACCTGGAAATATGGACTAAGGAAGTCCCTATGTACTGTTTTCTAGACCCTACTATTGTTCCCAGTTTCTGCGATGTGGAAATGTGAGAAAGGGGGAACAGACTGAAGTACTATGAACACCTAAGCATGCACCTTCAAGAAGCCCAAGCCAGCATGGGAGACAAAGAGCACCTCACCTTTTACCCCGGCTGCAATAATACATGGCTGCTAAATAAGCCAGGGGTAAATCTCTAGTTTTCACTTTACGATATGATGGCAGTAACCTTCACTGATCCATGTCCAGCCATTCCGGCCTTACCACTGACTCTCCCTCTCTCTATGATATACAGCGATGTGATGTTTTCAGTGCTTTTTAATACACTGCATTTTGGGTGAGGGTGGCACCCATTAGTCTCAGTGAGCACCGGGAGCTGTATGTTACTGTGCACTGACAAATGCATTTACCACTAAAAACTAGACCTCAGATAACGTGCTAGCTCTGTTTAGAGCTTCTTAGGACCCTGTGAAATTCATGTTCCCCCCGAACATTTCATTTGAATGTTTGTATTTGTATTTTGACTTTGCTGTTTTGACCACCGTAACCTCGAAACCTTATTTCAAGAAGAAGAAAAAAAACACACATTTAACGGAAACCAAAACATTGCCTTGATTAGTGATATGACTACTCTTCTTGCCTCTGACTCATTACAAGAGGTCGACATTCAGACAAAAAAAAAAAAAACTGCACTGGATTTCTCATGCCAGAAGGTAAACTTGTCCTCGTGCAAAGGCCCTGTCCAAAACAGCGCTTCCTAAGGTGTGGCCTTATCTATGTAGCATGGTCATAAAATGGGCATTTGGGGCATCGCTCAGATGTCAGACTGATAAGACTTCATGGTTTCTTTGCTGACTGACAATCATAAAAACAACAACAACCATGACGTACTGTGCATCCAGGTTGTGTCTGAATTGTTTTATTGATTTATATATGCCTTGCGTTCCATTCTAAAATCGCCGCATACGTTCTCAAGTGCCTAAATCGGGACTGCCTGTTTCAACACAAGCCATGTTTTAATGCTTACTCGAGTGAGGCACCAATCAAGAAGGTGAGCAGCAGTAAGAAACTCAAAGGGGCTTCCCTCACTCCGATTTCCTCCCCCACCCAACTTCACGGCTTGAGCATACGAACATGCGGCGAGACACATTGCTGGATCTCCTCCCCGGCGAGTTACACCCAGATCATCAGGGCTCGGCTGATCTATGCACGCTACTCAATGCCAAGCACCCTTGTACGCTGGCACTCATCCAGGTCCTCTGGGAAATAAAAGAACTTGGAGGACACCATTCAACACACACCCATTCCCATTTATGTGACTCGAGGCAAGGCAAGATAAAGGAGACTGGACGACTAGAGGCAGCATTATCCTGCCTATTGATTTTAGCTGTTGGGTATTACAGAGGGAAACAGTGGGTTTATCAGGGCATGATCTTCCTGCACTTTTACAAACTAAATGAGTCTTTCTACAGCTTATCTGACAAAGAGCCCATTATGGACTCCCTCTATAACCTAACCTCTTCATGGCCTTCCTGTTAGCTTGAGGCTAGGCTAATTTCCCTGTGCTGGGAACTTGACTGATTCCCCAAAGCCCGTCAGCCACGCATTATGATCATATACGTTACGCATGTGTGGGTCACTAATCATGGATGCCAAACTATGTCCTTTCGAATCTGTCGAAAGCTCGACAGTCATCCTGCGTGTCTCATCTGCGGATTAACTTCAGATGAGCTCACACTGGCATCGCCATCTCTCCCTTGCCCTCTTTGGCCTCTCCTGTATATGTGCAATAGAATGAAGGGGAGATAATGAGCCTGGTATAATCCCACAGAGGAAACTAATTCATGCTCTAATCACAGACTAAATGTTGATTTTAATTATAGGGATGGGGAAAGATCTAAGGAGCACGGTGCTACTGAAGCTAGCCAGGCTTAAAATCGCATTACGCTTCTGTTACGTTGGCTCGTATGCCAGAGACCACTACCAAAACTCTGTTCTCTGCTGAGCACAAGGTGCCCGGGTTCGCTTCCCTCGTGCGCCGTTATATTTCATTTGGATGCATTTCCCATTTCCCAATATTAATAATGAAGACAGGTCAACACAAAGAAAATTTCCCCACAGCAATTAAGGTAAAAATCCATAATCTAATCAATGTGCAATTCAGAGAGACTGTCTTAATGCACATATTATATCGAACTGAGCAGATGTACATGATATTATGCATACACAGACATGAAATTTCTACTGCAAAAATGACCAGTGTGAGACTTATATCAAGTTAATGGAGCAAAAGTTTACCAATGTGCCTATTTCATCAGAGAATAGACGTGAAGGAAAACGCAGCGGAAGGGCTGAAGATTGCAAAAGAGCTTAACCTAGTAAGAAAAATACAACAATTCTTTTTAAAGGAAGTCTGGGTTTCTCAATCGTATGAAAGTGTAACCCACTACAGTATTTCAAAAAATCTTTAGCACCCTTAGGGTTTGACAGCAAGGCAAAGAGGTAAAGCCCGCTCGCTGGAGACAGGGACAGAGAGCCAAACTGGAGCCAGACCCCATAGTTTCCATGCAATACGAAGAAATAATAGGTGCGATCTGTGTAGCTGCACATACCATAGCCTGGTACTATCCCAGTGGGTAACGCTCTCTAGCTGTTTGCCTGCTTTACCTAACTTTACACCCAACAGGGCAGAGATAAATCTTATCACAGAGACCTGATTAAGTTTTTAATTTACATTCCAATCAATAGCCCAAGTCTATCGGCAATGTGTCTAAAACTCTATTTACCAAAGGATGCCCTGCTATCAATTGATCAGGGATCCAGCAGCCATAAATTACGTGTGTGTATTTTACAGAGAGAGAGAAAGTGAGAGAGAGAGTGAGAGAGAGAGAGAGAGGGGGAAAGACCAACAGACAGACAGGCAGAGAGAGAGAGAGAGACAGACAGACAGACAGGGGGGCAGACATAAATACAGACACCAAGAGAGAGGGGAGACAGACAGAGACAGAGACAGAGGGGGGGACCAACGGACAGACAGGCAGACAGAGAAAGAGAGAGAGATAGAAAGAGAGAGAGAGAGAAAGAGAGAGAGAGAGAGAGAGAGAGAGAGAGAGAGAGAGAGAGAGAGATAGACAGAGAGAGAGAGAGAGAGAGAGAGAGAGAGAGAGAGA
>JAUZST010049513.1:0-25082 GCA_034779995.1 Parotocinclus haroldoi | reverse complement strand
AAACACACACACAAACACACACACAAACACACACACAAACACACACACAAACACACACACAAACACACACACAAACAAACACAGTTTAATGCCAACAGTGGCAGGAATGGGCAAATCATCCAGAATCAGAAGTGACCAATAATCCCAATAAAAACTGTCGTTGTGACTTACATAGACGACGAAGTTGTGTGGGGCGCTGCTGATGTTGCCAGTAGGTGAGAGTGCTTTGGGGATGTGCTCCAAGGAAAATGCAGTGGGAACGATCTTCACAGACAGACGGATCACTAGGTAGCCGGTAGACCCTTTAAAGGCCCAGCAGTTACCAGGATGTACATCCGGCTAAAGAGGGCAGACAGGAAAGGGAATTACAAAGGCTGTATGCTCTTAATTATCGCAGAGTTCTGAAGAAGTGCTACTGAGCTACTGAGCTTACCTGTATGACTGCACGGGGAGACTGGGAGAAATACCACAACGGAAAACCAAACAGACTCATCAGCGCAGTCTTGGTCTCGTACGTCTCAGAACAACGAGTGCTCAGAATGCTGCCACCTACAAACAGTTATATAGTTTATATTCATGCACAGGAATTGGCTTTTCACTTTAATGGTGGAGGTCTTACGAATTATGATAATAAATAAAAACCTGTCTACATTAAAAGGTAAGTTTAACAGATCCAAGTCTGTTCAGTTTAATGACTGATAGCAGCACAGAGTGCAAGGCAGGAACAACCATAAACAGTCACAGGGCCCCATCACAGGGCCCAGTTCACAGGACATGTTGCGTGCTCCTGAGACACAATAACAAAAGGAAATAAAAATCTGTTGCAGTTCTTCAAAGTACGACAAATATTATTCTGTCACACTTTGATGTTTTGTGTTTAAGGTGTTATTATTTTTAAAAAATAAATATTGATTTACTTGCATTTACTTGACAAAAAATTATGGGACATTTCAAAATGAAACATTTACGTCACAGTGACTACAACAATGTCCGTCCCTTGACCATTTCGATCAACGACCTGTTTCACAGAACATGCCCATTAATGTATTCCAGCATATCCAATTCATGTCTGAACTACAAACCAGTATGAGCAAACCCTTAACATTTGCTGACAGAAAAAAAAGATAACGGCAGCCTGTAAAAGCAGAAACCTGGTGTCTTTCCTTTAACATTTTGATTGTATCACGT
Source organism: Parotocinclus haroldoi (assembly GCA_034779995.1). NCBI lineage: Eukaryota > Metazoa > Chordata > Actinopteri > Siluriformes > Loricariidae > Parotocinclus > Parotocinclus haroldoi. Next base: position 23,894 of record JAUZST010049513.1, on the reverse strand, counting down.
TTTATTGCGTTCTCAATTTTTATAGACGATAAAAGCACAGTACTGTATTAAAAAATTTTAACTGCCTCGTGCAAAGTTTAAGTACAGTGCACACAAAAATTAGGGGGTCATTTTAAAATTTAGCAGCATGCTATGTGATGTCTAAATTTTGAAATAACCCCCTAATTTTTACAGACAGTTTTATAGACGGTTAACGTCTATAACACCCCAAGGGATGCATCTCAAACAGCCTCTTGAATACTATACCTCCAGACTCCAGAGCATAATCCACAAGGCCAGTGCGGTCCTCTGAATAAAGCTTCAACGCATTCTGCACGATCAGCTGCACATCCTGGTGAGACGAGAGAGAAAGGTAAGTGCGAAATTATCGCAAAGCTCACAAATAAGAGTGTCTTTACACGTTTTACCTGTTCTGATAAACCAGCCTCCCTTGTGGTCTGCAGCACCGTCTGAGTGACCTGCTCTTCACTTGGTTGTAGTTGCATCTGCTCCAGCTGAAGGGACAGGTTACCCAAGATGTGCTTCTCAAGGGCACCGAGTGAGACGAGCATTTCGGAGTGGCTGACAAACTTCGTCGACAGCCACTGTAGCAAAGAGTCTGGCAGCTCCTCTCCCTCTGCCTCCTCACCGTATAGCAGAGACTTTAGCTCCTGCTTCACCTGCAGTGACACCTAGCAGGCACATGTAATCATAATCACAGACTTGAAGGCAACGGAGTCCTGAGAGATCAAACATATTACAATCTGAAAAAAAAGAATAATGAAGGATACATATTATCTTACTGAGCTATGAAGGGAATCCAGCTGATCACATCTGCCTTTACAGTCCAGCACCCCTTGCAGGTCAGTCCTGATGCTACCCAGAGCCTTTTCCAATCTGTGCACTTTAGCAAGCAGAGCCTCATGGGAGGCAAAGTCCACACCATCCCCAGCACTGAGAAAAGAGTCAGGTGGTGCATGAGACAGAGCAAAAATCTGCGTCACACCTCAGACCCAGTCCAGCAACACAAAAAAGCCTCCATGTCTGCCCTTTCAAGACATGGTCTTTAATGTGCTTTAATCCATCTGGCACGGCACCAGACCTCCCTTGGTCTTTCTTCCAGGTCTCCTGATGTTTCGATTGAGAGAGCTTGCACTTAAATTGCCTGACAGATCTAGCTTTTGCAGCATGTGCCCTTATTACTTTCAGTCAGACATGGCCGTGTGACCACCAATCTGTCCATAGGGCACTGTCCTGACTAGACGATGGCCAGCAAACCGTTTCAGTGCCACCATTTCAAATGTAAGGACACTAAATAAAGACCATTATTTTATTAAACACGCGCAGCATGAGAGTGGGCAGACTGAATGCTGAGCAACGTTTGTCTTACGTTGCGCCTTAGAAGCACAGAGAACCCCCCACCCAAACCCCCACCTCAATACACACACCAACACATCCAACCCGCCAGGAACCCATGTAAAGCAAGAATCATACACTACTATAAAACAGAAGGGGAAACATCTCATCCTAAAAATTGAAGGAAGTTTTGGCTCTTTAAAATCAGTATTGTAGATTTATTACATCTTATACATTGTTCAAGCTAATGAACTTACCTTGTAGAAAGTGGCTTCTCAGCTTCAACATCTTGCCTTCTTTGTAACTCCTTTAAAAATGTAATTACAACATTAAATTAGAGGACGTATGACAAAGATGGAGCTCTGTGCTAGACCACACAGCTAAGCAATTTGCAGTACCTCTGTTTTGAGTGCCAGGTCCTGAAGAAGCACCTCAAGCTGGGCTATCCTGGACTCCTGAGGCAGATTCTCCTGCAGCTCTTCCTGCTTCAAAGAAGAATTAGTTACATTCCCATCTATTCTTTTGAATATCAGATTAACCTTGAGGTCAGTGTAAGTAACGGCTCACTGGCTCAGAGTCGGGAGCCTCCGTTTCAAGCTCTTGTCTTAACAGGACGATCTTCTGTTCCAGCAGTGATGTCACCCACTGGCTCATGCTTTCTCTGTCGGTGTTGGTACGCAGCTCATCCTTTAGTAATTTGCACAGACCCAGCACCTCAGCGTGCCGCTCGTCCTGTTTGCCACCCGCCACGGTCACCTTATCCCACAGTGTAGCCAAACTCTTCTCTATCCGTGCCAGCCTCTCAGAGTCCTCGGCAGACAGCAGTGCCAAATTCTGGAGATGAATGAAATGCTGACTCATTTGTAACTGAGTGCCAAAAATAAAGAACTATAGAATGTTCTAAAATTACATTGTACACGGAAAACCAAAAATCATCTTAAATGTGGAGACTTTATCGAGTTATTGTTCTTGAGCAATGTGTACATTACATGGTCAAAGGATTTGGACACCTAAATACTAAATATCACTGGCAAAATAAAGCAATGGTTTTAGTCTAAAGTTAGTAAATTATAATTCAAGTTAAACAGAACGGCAATTTGCTTCTGCCTGCACTTTCCACTTCCTTCTTATGAACAAGCTACACTTTGGGTTTACACATGGGTTTACACAGTTAAAAGGAAATACCCCAAAGGCAAAACATGATACACCTCTGATTAGGTGACAACCTTGTAGCAGACATGACACACAAAGGACAAAAACTGAAGGATTTTGAAGATGCTGTTATCTGAATATATGTAACCAAGGGATTTCCAGAAATATGTTATTTGGACAAGTTGTTAAACTGTGTTTGTTCAATGAAATTTTATTTGTATAGTGCTTTTTACAATATACATTGTTACATAAACATCGTCACAAGTTTAATTACCCGAGTGTGTTCCTCTGATGGGACAACGTCAGGGTGAACTTGGCTGGGTACATCCACGGGCAGAATTTGCTCTGTTGTTTCGTTTGCTGCAGGCAGGAAGGCAGGCAAGGTCCAGAAGCCGGTCACACCCAAATACCCCAGTAGAACTAAACAGCAGACAATGTGAAAGAAGGTGAAACAAGACTCTCCTAAACTTATTAAACGAGGCAAAGTAAGAAACCAGAGCTGATCCGACATGCAAAATTAGGATGAAGCTGAACGTACCGAGGAGCAGCAACAAGGGAAGGAAAAACAGAAGCAGTTTACGCAGTACGGGAAGGACCCTGGAAGAAAAAATGAAAGATAAAACACGGAGTTGGTTTTAACAAGCTACCCAAACTACACTTTCACTGCTTTTAACACAGCATTTTATTCTGCATCAGAGCAGAGAAATCTGTGGGCCTCTCTTAAAATGTTCCAAATTAGATCCATTTCATTAGACATTTAACAGCAATAAATCTTTTAACAAATCATCTTGTGTCAACTTTTATGAACACTGATGAGTAGGGACGTTAAAAAGTTCAAAAGAGTAGAGTCAAAACTCGGCATATTAGTGTGACTACATTTTATTACACTACTGGTAGGCTGTTTTAATGAATTTAAAACAAAACTCATTCCTGTTTGACCTGTGAGCTTTTCACACCACAGGTATGACACAAATTGCTGTGAAACACTAATCTCCAGTTTGTGTAATGCAACGGAATTCAAAAACGTGCTTAACAACCATGTGCGTCTGGGACTTGTATCCTTTGGAAAACCTCACCTTGTTAGGAAAAAGACGTTGATCAGAGAATTAAGCATGACCAAATTGTACCACGCTGTTCCGAGCCACTGTACCGCTGCTGAAGCTGCACTGCCTGTACATGTACACACACGCACAGAGACACAAACACACACAAAGTGAGACAGAAATCAGGCCACTGAGAAGATTAGCACATTGACTTAGGGAGGTTAAGGGGGCTGCAGCCAGAGATTAATCAGCTGAGGGTAGAAGTAGGAAGCACCACCTCCACTGACTGGGTTAGTCACACACACACACACACACACACTGAGGGGAGATCAGTACAGTCAGCCTTTAGCAGTTTAGCAGCATAATTTCAGAGCGCACTGCTGTGAGACGAAAGAACGATAGTATTAGAGAGACGATAAAGGATTAAACAGAGTTTAATAGTATCCATTTTTGATGCAGCATATCAGAACAAGTTGCAAAGTCACAGGTTTTAAACCAAAAACTGTTTTAAACCCCACTTTTCCTCATGAGGGTTCACAGGTCACACCCAACCCTAGAAACACGAATGTGCAAAAAGCTGGACAAAAACAAAAACCCCTCAAACAAACCGGATCTGCACGGGACGCCTCAACCAGTTTGGATGGCACCATTATCTTTGTGACCGTGGGGTAGAGCTGTAACCACTGAATCATCCAAACGTGTTGCATTATGTCGTATCATATGTATTCATTTGTAGTGTTTTTTGGAAGGGCGTCATAAAATGCCTAAGCAGGGTTAAAACACGGAAAACCTGGGTAGATTTTGAGGAAATTGTGAGATTCGGTATCACGTAATAATCAATTACAGCGACGGTCAACGTTTTTATTCATTTGGGGATAATATATCATTAGTAAGTTCTCAATTTAAATGCTTACAGTTTATGCCAACAAAAACTGACCACCATGGTTACCAAGCTACGGGAATCCCCTGACTGTGGCTTATACAAAACACTACAAAGCTAAGCAATGCCTCGCTTTCTGACTAATAACCAAATACAGTTCACTTGCCAAGTCATGGCAACCCAGCCCTACAACACTCTGATGACTAACTGCACATGCTTGTACATACTAGAAGAAATTACATTGGTTTTGACACAGACGGACGATTAAACACCACAAAAAGGACAAAAGTTTTTGAAACGAGAGCAGCAACATTTAGCAAGAAGGAGACAGATCAGGAGTGCTGCTACGGGATAAACATGTCATGCAGGAATTATACAAAGAGCCTAAAATGACCTGGAGACACGGCAGCCAAATAGAGAAACGAAAGACTCTTCTTCGTGACAAACCACACTGATGAAAGAAGATCCTGTACCGCCTTTACCAGTCTGTTGCCTGGATACCAGCAATGGGCAAAGCAGAGTTAGTTGGCATCTTCGTTGGCTGGTTTGGATTGCATCCAACACATTCCCATTAAACACAAGAGGGCAAATGTAACGAGCGAATGTGGAAAGCAAGTTTAAAGCATTGTGTACAGAACCTGCGAAAGCTACAAGTAACCACAGCGCTTGTATTAGTTGTTGGGTTAGGGAGACGGTGACAGTCTTTGAATTCTGTTTCCCTTTGCAGTCATCACCTGGCAGGAAACACATTATATATGTAAAATAATAAGACAATACAACAATATACCCATTATTCATGGCATGTACAACACCCGATGCTGACATATGGACCTGAGGTTTGAACACATGAACACACACAGCTGTAGGTTTAGCAAATGAATCATCACCACCTACAAGAATGCCCTTAACTGTGCAGTCATAACTGTTATGATAAAAAAAATTGATTAAACACGCATCTGGCAACAAATGCACTAACAGGTCAAAATGCTTCGGCATTGTGTATGATGAGTGTTTTAGAAAACGATGACTCGCAGCACGTGTGTGTGTGTGTGTGTGTGTGTGAGAGAGAGAGAAAGAAAATGTTGTAGCCGATACTTACATAGAGGCCCATTGAGAATTTTCTGGTCCTTCTGAGTCACCTGTTCGTTTAAATTCATGGTTCCACAGTAACTAGCATGACCTACAGAAAACCAGCACAACAAACCATCAAATCATAGTTTCATTTATTTTGCGCCTTCTGCCTTTACACCAGTTCCTCCGTTCAGAGCCTGAACTGCGAAGACTTCAACACAGGGCAGGTAAGATTTGCATGTAACCAAGGTAATGCCCACGGGAGAGCGAGCCATTTGGTTACGCGCACTACGCTAAGCTCGGTGCTGCAGCAGAAAGTGTGTGGGACGCAGCGGAGAGGTGGCTGACGAGAGACAGCTGAAGAGATTTTAGGACGGAAGCAGCCTGTGACATCAGAGAGGCAATGCAGAGAAAGAGGATGCGAATTGTGAGTGTGGGAAACCTCAGACTGATGTGGGTTCGCACCCATGTGAAAACCCACAAAACCAGAACGTCGAGTGCAAACGCTGGAAGTGAAAATTAGGTGACGTGAAAGGACAGACGAGCCAGCAGACGCTCGAATCAGGTCAGGAATACAACAGGTGACAATGAAACAAGAATATAAGAAAACGTGTTCGACAAACTGCGGAAACCGGTGATCACTGAAGTTTTGATGTTCATGGAAAGGCAGCATCAAGGCATTTGTTATTACCTCCGTTAGCATAGCCACGGCTGGATCTATTTAGCCCGATAAACTGAGCCGGCCGCGTGAGGGCAGCAGCTGAAGAGGTAGCTGCACTCCTGCACACCCCCACACACCGGTCTGTCAGTGAGCATAACAATGCTGAGGAGAGATCAAGGTTAACATGTTATACGCTTCACAACACGCACGCACCATTTAACGTCCGTCCAATCAGCAACACTCTCATGGCCGAGGTCTTAAAAATGATAAATGTAGCAGCCATAAAGAGACAAAAATGGCAACGACTGTATTGAACTCTAATTATCATAATTTACTTCTGAATTCTGATATGTTCATTGCATATTTATGCCCAGTACTGCATTTTCTATAAGAACGGATCATGTACAAGTTGCATCACGCCTGCTTGGAGTTGTGTTTAATAAAAATCGTCAGTTTCTTGCAGTTTTCATTTGGCCAATCAGAACATTAACAGTTGAGGTTTAGAACCTTAGTGTTCGGGACCGCTTGTGTTTTCAGCTGTAGCTCTATTACAGTATCTTAAAGTGGACGTTAAATGGAGGATGCCTGTACACAAAAACGGACATGGACGACAGGGAAGGAAGAGTTAAATTAGTAGATGAATGAAATGAAACGTGTTAAGATATACAGTGAAAGTGAAAGCTGTGTTTGAGCAAGGTTTTGAGCGTCAAGCCTTGTGGAACAGTCGTTAGCTGATATGGATGCAAAAGTGCCAAAAGAAAGAAACAAAAAAAAAAAAAAAAAAAAAAAAAAAAAAAAACCACGACTGGACTGTGGTAGCCTAGCGGATAAGGTGCTGGCCTCTGGACCAGAAGGTCCAGGATTTAAATCTCACCTCTGCCAAGCTGCCACAGTTGGGCCCTTGAGCAAGGCCCTTAACCCACAATTGCTTATATTGTAAGATTGTATAAGTTGTAAGTCGGCCTGGATAAGGGTGTCTGCTAAATGCCATAAGTGTGTAGACAAATCACTTTATAAAGCTGAACATCAATAGTCAACATTATTATTGGAATTAAGACCGGTTTAAAAAAGGTACAAATAGCAATAACGTACCAAAACATGGTATGCTGGTATGCATGGCATCACCTGCTTGGAATCAAATAATTAGGCATTCGTTTTCTTTTATCTCATTGCTAAATCTAAAGTGCGCCTGTCAAAATTTTTTTCTTGAATGTGGCCTGCAATGTAGAAATGAATGCTTATTAAAAACATGATTAGACAATACATGAAATATATTGTTTCCATACAGTCTACAATAAAATGTAAGTATCTGTAAAACTGCAGGCATTTGTTTGCTGTCGTTTCTGATGCATTTTCTGATTAACGTTGCACTATGAAGTTCAAATTGAGATGTTCGTGGTCTTTGCAATGATCCCGTAGATTCGCAAGTCTACGCACCCTTTCGTACAAACTGAAAGCCTAGCTCTAGCAGTCAAGGTTCCTCTCTGCTGATTTGGTTTTAAATCTGCGAATACATACACGTTCAGTGAAAACGAGACGCCGTATTTGAGCAGCCTGAATGAGAACAGCACCTCTGCCCTATTATATAGTTCACCGCTCTGATCCTAAAAGGGAGCTGAATTTTGAAAGGGAGAAAGATAAAAAGGTTAGAAGCACCGTCATGCAGTGATTAAGGTGCAGAAAGCAGTTAGCAATGAAAACAGAGACCCCTCATTAACAGCACTGGAAATCACGAGTGTCTAAAACACAGCAGGACTACAGACAGGACGGAAAATACGTTCGAGGTAGGCGGAAGGTCGGTACCTTTGCCCTGATGACAGGTCTTCGTCAAAGCGCTCTGCATTAGCATGGTAAATAGACACACTACAGAGGAAGCAGCTTTCCTGCTATAATACAGGGAGGTCTCTGAGAACCTTCCCAGCATACCTATAGACAAACCAGACTCACATGAACACAAGACGCTCCACAATGACCTACAATATCGTTAGCTGACACATTAGCTATTAACAATAATGCACGTCATAAAATGACAGTCAGTCAGAGTAAACAACTGGTCTGAACATTATTTATAATCTTACACAGACGATCAAACATCAGTCATGTGCTTTATTACACTAAACCTTCAGATCTCTTATCACCTTATAACATGGACAAAGTATATATATAAGGTAACAGTATTTTATGCATGTATATACGAGACAATGTTTTAAAATATACGTATTTACAAAGAGTGTTCCCTTGGTACTCGATAATAAAGTCGATAATTTCTTACATCACGTTGAGTGCAGAAAAGTACAAAGATAACTTTTTCATAACTAATAGAAACTTCATTAATCCTCTCCATACCATATGCATGAATGGGACTGTACTGTATACTTTATAGACACACTGTATACAGCACAAGTCCCACTTTAACATTGTTAATATCTGCGTTAGTGATTGTCGTGTCACCCACCGGGCTCACACTGAATTGATATAGCTGATATAAAGTCCTTCTTCTCCAGCCCATATGATACTGATACCACCAACTCAGATAAAGTGATAGGAAAGCCACAGTCATGCCAAATAGTCAAACTCTATTGGCTATTGAACGCTTTGTGGACACACTGAAACTCGGTATATACTCAAGAAAAAGACTGATTATGTAATATCACGTTTACAAATGTTTCACATATTTATTTGAGATTATTAGTTTGTTGATTACAGTAATACCCTGAAATTTATTGAGGGGTACATTCCTAGACCTAGAAATTTTTTACATTTTGGACAGATGGCCACAGAAAAATGTATTGTAAATGTATCTACTGGAACCTCGCAATTTGAAAATAACAACGCAAATAAAATGCGCAAATACGCAACACCGAAGATTCTCAAGCACAGATTTGAGATATTATTGTACTAAGCTTGTTCAGATGACTGACAAAATCGGATTTCCTGCCGTTATCGGATCATTAAGTGCATGTAAACGCACCCCGTGACCCAACTCGCTTGTACACTTTGGAAATAAGCGTGGCTCTCTTACCAGCTCTGTGTCGGCGAGTCCTCTCTCGGCTGTAGACCGTAGTGTAAGGAGGTGAGAAGGGAGCGGCTGCAGCAGCGACGCCTCCATCCACTGTGGTGGAGTTCAGAGCGGCTGATGAGTAGGAACAGGAGGAGGAGGAGCAGGCTTTGGAGGCTGTGTAGGCTGGGAGATTGTCTCTTCGGCCGATGCAGTCTTTGCAGATGTAACCACTACGGATGGTGGAGGTCTGAGTTTGAGCAGTGTGCGTGTCATTGCTGAGCACAGTCAGGTTGTGGTCCACTTGGAGTGTCTGATCTGAGACAGGCAACCAAAAGTCTTTTAATCATAAAGCTTAAAAGGGAAAATATTTTTTTTACCCTTCTTTCTTTCAACTTGAACATGTCCAATTGATCATCCACCTGTGTGCATGAGCCCTGGTCCAAGAAGGTGGGTCCTGAACTAGTGAATGCCTCATTAAAATTCTGGAATGCCCGTTTTCACTGGCCGGTGAACGGTGGACGTCTACAATGAGTGTGATTTTACTTAAAGGCTAAGCTGAAGAGAGACGAGAGACGACTGCTGTCCAGCCTTTCCTGCTCATTTGAGTTGTGTTTACTGAACTATCTGTGAGCGAGTGAAAATGCACATTGTTTCACCATGCCTCCAACGGATGAGATAACCCCAAATTACAGGTTAAGTGCGGCTGTAACAGCAAGCTCAGAGGTTACTGCCTGCTTTACAATGAATAACCTCCTATTATACCAAACCTCCTCAGTGTTGAGTGTAACAAGCCTCAGAAGATCCTCCCTCAGGACACACCCAGTTGCGTCTTGTAAATCTTTCATTAGCTTGCTAAGGAAACCCTATGTGTTGTCAGCTGCAGAAATATCGTCTTCTTTGATAAATAAGCATAAACAAATACGTTTCTCCAATAGTGAAAGGCACTCTGGAATTACACCAAAAAATTATAACCCTGTATTCTCTGAGATGGGCCATCCATATGCCCCCGACCTGGGTTAAAAGGAGTGGGGTAAAAGCATTTGTAAGAGAAAACAGCATACCTCTGGCATCACCATCCTGATCCAATCCTAAAGCAGAAAGGGAAAATGGTATTATAATCACTCAACATGACATGATCACGCACACAGGCACTGACAACTGACCCCAGAAACTGTCGACATGCGTGCGCTCCTGGATGCTTGATTCGTCCAGTAGGGAGGACAGGAGAGAAGCATCACTGGCAGCACAGCTGTGCATGCTGCTGTTAAGGGCCTGCAGTGACAGGGACTGGTTCTTCACCGGAGTCTGAAGCAGTGAACTCGATCCAGACACAGAGCGATTAGACCTCCTGCTCCTCAAGGTCCTGAGACCAGACAGAAGATCAAGATGAGGCAAATCATGATTGGTCAAATGATTGGAGCAAAGTAACAGTATTTAATAGACACGTCGCTGCGTGGCAGAGATGAAGTTCCTGTGTCTCCCCTTGCACTAACAGAAACAAATTCTCAGTCAGAGTGGTCCCTCTGTACTCGATAATCGAGTCGATAATTTCTTACGTCGAGTGTAGAAAACGTGTATCGTATACCCTAAATACAGGGTGTCTATAAAGTAAGTCCCACTTTAACATTGTTAACATGTACGTCCATGATTGTCGTGTCACCCACGGGGCTCACACTGAACCGATGTAACCAACGCGTCTCATGCATTCAAGTCGTTCTGCTCCAGCCTATATGATACGCCTATAACACTAACTCAGACAAAGTGCTCAGAGGAACGCCACAGCCTGCCGAACCACATCGCAATAATTTGGAAGAAACTCAATTCATCCAACATTTTCACATCTACAACCAGTTGTGTGTTATGGGTTATGCTCAGGGTGGAGTTTACAAATCTGGACCTTCTGATCCATAGTCCAGTACCTTAACCGCTAGGCTACCACATCACCTCACCACTGGTTCTTTCATCTCTGATGTTAGATGACGTTAAAGATGGATCAGATCCTATATGAGTATGTGGTCAATTTTTTATTATTCACTCAGTGGATATCAGACAAACATGGCCATTCCTCTTCTCAGTCCAGATTCCTGTCCGCAGTTTATCCTGGGCCATGAATCCCCCGTAACGAAACCAGACATCGCTGATGCAAATTCCTTTCCATATTTTACCATGACCGCCTGACACTGCACAAACCAATAACATTAGCTGTTGGTAGTTTGATTTTTTTTTTCCAGAAAATGCTAATTTTTTGTAATGAGCGTGTGGGGTGTTGACGGGTGGAAGCATGGCTGCGTCGTACACTACTACCAGTTTAATAAAGCGCCTGCAGAGGTTTCACATGAAAGGCCAGGAGTTCATGCTAGCATACAGATAAGAATACACCACCAGGCAGGAGATGCTCGCTGATGCAGAGACGGTGTTCAACTTCATTATACTTCAATCACTGACTGTAGTACAATGTTAGATTTAGCTTGGAGCAGAGTTCAAAAATTAGCGTGTGTATATTTTTGCTGTCCTAAAAATTGCTGTTTCCATTTCAGCTTCATGTTGCAACTAAGCATAACAACAATATTACAGTAAAAAGAGCTCGTTTCGGAAGCTGTGCCAGGATCGGCTTGGCTCTTATCTGGAATCAGATAAAATCTGAAGAAACGTGGGTCATCCCAAAAAAATAAATAAAATAATAATAAAAATCCCTGTCCCGTCTTACCTGGTCTCCCGTTGAACAAAACTGTCATTGCTGTGAGTGACACTGCGGTTGTGGGAGGAGTCCAGCAGGCTGTCGTCTGCATAATTAATGGAGTTTCCGTGCAGGCGCAGACTGCGTCTCGACATCCTCGGTGAGTCGTATCTCGGGGGAAGTCGGTGCTGACGTTCGTAATCCAGAGCAGTTGAAGAATAGCTGGAGCTGAAGTGACATACGGTAATATTATTCGTCTCTTGCAAATGTTCCAATCAATCTACATCGTTTCAAGCCAAATCAAACAAAAATGAAATCAAATATAAACTGCAGAACAGTGGAAGCTGGGTGGATGCTGTTTTGAGAATTCATTATATGCAAATATAACTTTTTTTTTGTGGCGAACTGACAAACGATACAATCACACAAAATGGGACAAAAACGAACCCAATGCCGGTCTTTGGACTGTGGGAGGAAACAAACAATGGGAAGACAAGAAACATCTACGAAAATATAAACTTGTAGGATAAAGCTGATCAAGGGAATAAATCCTAATCATTTTTTCGTTTACTTTCAATAAACAAGTGTAAAACTAATGGTGGCAGTATTTCAACACGCCGCATTGTACAACAGCATTCGCATAAACGCCAGGTTGAATTTTATGATAGATGAGGATATCATGATCTCTGATAGGCAGACCTGTGAATAATGAAAGGATACGTGCTGCCTGTGGCGTCTGATTGGGAAGCAATAAACAAAATCACAGTATCATGAAACTACGTTTCACACACCATGATTGAGGATTTTCACACCGTGTGCAGTGCTGCAATAAAGCAGCACCATTCTCTCTCTGTGACTGTAGTGTGAATACATTTCCGCAGAAAATCTGCATCTCGTTAAATTTAAGATACTCCTAAAAACCTAATGACCCTAAATACAGGCTGAGAAAAGGGCGTGCTGACGCCTTGCTGATCAGATGGCAAAATAACCAAGTTACAGCCAACCTCCAATTTAAATAAATAAATAAATAAATAAATAAAAAAAGATAAAAAGCATACCTGCCTACCAGAACAGTGAACAACGCCACAAATCTCAGTTACAGCACAGAAAGCAAAAGTGGGTGGGTGCCCCTCCTCATGCTGAGCAGAGCTATAATTTTGAACTGCTCAATGTTTCCAATATGACCAAAAAAAAAAAAAAATCACAAACCACCAACTGCCATTAGTCCTGGAACAATCCCCGTGTTCATGCTGCTGAACTTTGAGCCATTTTGATTGCTACAGGACTGTTCATGGACAGCTGAAACGCAGACAGCTGGCAAATCGACGTTCACCGCAAACAAACTTGACAATGCAGCAAAGGTCCTTTGCTTTGCAACACGAAACCTGTTAGCTTGATAAGCAGTTAATCTTGTGAAACAAACACACATTTAACACATTCTAATAAAAAGATCTAATGTAGGACAATACACACAGCACATGCCAGCCCCAGCTTTCGAGGATCCACCTGTCGTCGGTATTCATGCCATGGAAAATTCCCGCAGGCAAACATTACCATCTACATGTACACACGTACAACTGATCAACAGTTCAGGACAGGCTTGGACAGAGGAAGACGTCCTCAATCCACTTCCTGTACAAGACAACAGTGCCACTTAATGACTCACTCTGCTCACTGCTTCCCTCCCTTGCAGCTCCCTGGGCTATTTCTCTCAAAATAGAAATCCTATTGCAGTTTCAAAACCATTAGACTCAACACTGGATTTTCTGGACTATGCATGTATTTTATGGCTGGATGTGTCTCAACACTAGAATATTGTTAGAATATTGTTACTAGAATAATGCTAATGTTCTAAAATCCATACACTTTTCCCTGCCTGACCATGAGAAACCTGTACTTTTCCCAATTCTCACTATTCTCTAACGACTGTTACCCGTCTTTTCACTATATATAGCGTATGAGTGGGTGATTTGGCCAAATAGTGGTAAATGGTAAATAAAAGTCACCATTAAAAATGGTACAAAAACTGTTTTGGTTAATATAAAGAACTAATACGTTCAGTTAAAAACTGGAATGGCACTTATGTAAAAGCATTTACAGGTAGGCGGAGTCCAATGTTTTGTTACTAATTAATTCGATTCATGGATTAATGACAGAAAACTAGTACGATTGAACTTTTGTTACAAATGGTGAACAAAAAAAGAGAGAGAGAATAAGTCATGAAATTCAGAACAACGTGACAATGTTCAACTCTAGTTTTTAAATGAATGGTTTAAGTATTATAAAAGATGGATTATTCTGTTGTACACTACTGTATCAAACGTTTTCATGTTATGTTTAATTGACACCATAAAATACCATGTGCAAAGTATCTGAACTATTATGTGATTATTGTAATTTTGTCCACACAACAGCGATTTCTCCTGTTTTTAACAGCTTTCGGTCATTAAACGTTTGAGAAGCAGTCTGCCTCTGAAAGGTCCAACTGTTCAGTTATCCCATTTCCTGGTTGTAAACATTAAAAATTACAGTACCATCCCAATCGGTAGGGCGGTGTTTTAGGTTTGTCAATAAAGTGCTAATACGCTAAAGAAGATCTCACGAGATCTGCTGGATAATCTGATCCTGTTCATGCCCCATCACTGTCAGTGTATTTTGACACTCTTGGGCGACCATACACCCTACTGAACAGTCAATGTGGGGGCACTCTGGTCCAGTTTAACAGGTTTCTGTTCACCTCCGTTATTATATCACTTGCTGCTCAATCGCCATAATTGAGTTTTTCTGATGATCTTGCTTAATTAAATAAAATCAAATGACAGTTCAATGTGAGGTGGCTAAAATCAGACCACGTTCGATACGTACCATATTGTTAACCACAAATATTAAATAAATGTGCTGCTCTAAAAATTAGGTTATACTTGCAAATTAAATCTCCCATAACAAAATATCAATTTTTGCTGAGCAGTATATATAATAAGTCTTTAAAGTATCTGGAACACCCTTTTTCCGCTACTAGGTCCTATTCTCTATGTGCTTTGCATACTGTACATGTATGCATTTGACAGGCAAATCAGGAATTCCCTAATTATCCTTCCTTCCCTTTTCTTGATGACTCACTAAACAACCGCCTCCCTCTCTCAGTATGGCAAACTTGCATGAAAACGACTGCAGACATTATTCATTTGGGCAAAACTGGTTTTGACTACAAACATTTTCAGGAGGAAAAGCAGACTGCCCCTGAGCTGTAATAAGAAACATGATTTTATCACCCTGGCTCTGTTACACATTTAGCGAAAGTCTCTGTACAGAAGAGGTCCACCTTTCAAACATTTTTGCCCCATAAAATAGTTAAGTGAAGCATTCACATAGTAAGGCAAGGGCTACAGTCTAGGATCAGGTAGTGTGTCTGTTTGTAATGCCTGCAGTAGTTTATTATAGAAACAGCTGATCAAAAAGCTTCATGAGTTTTGACTTTACCCTCCATTAAGGATTCACCACTTACAGTTTTAAGTTTGATTAAGCAGCCTCGTGCATGACCGAACTGGTGATAAAGCACTAGCACATTAACTTACTAGTTCTGCATTTTCTCAGTTTAAATCATGCTCACTAAAGCGTAGGCACACACACTACGCCCAGCAGGACACATCAGGTATGATGCCATATCACGTCAAATATTTGGCCACTGTATTATAATATGAAACGCTCCGATCATGTTTTATGCTGCCGATTCCGATCACACTGACTGGCTGTACATGTTTCGATTTAGTTATGATGAGCGCTACATGCTACCTGATCTGGAAAAAGGAGCAATAAAATTATCTTCGACAAAAACATGTTTTTACTGACTTTTTCCAAGAGAGAAAAATACAAAACACTTGGCAGGCATTATTTCTGAAAAATGCTGGCGATCTAACCCAATTAATTCAATAATTTTATGGGCTATTTGCTTAGCCTTCTGACTGTCATGCTCGAGTCACTGTCACGGGCGAGTGGTGGTGAGTATAGGCTGTGTTAATTGCTTATTGCTGCTGTGGGTGCCTTCTTTTTGGTCTGCACAGTGAGCCTCGAACATTCACCATCCTGACATAGTACGCAATTTAAAGTGTTCGGTCTTTAAATGACGTGTTAAATTAGTTGTGTATACCACGTGGTATTTTCATGTGTTGCAGAATGCAAACTTTACATCACTCTCACAGACCGTGTAAAATGTCCACACGGCACGTTTGTTTATGATATGCCACCAATCTCCTGCCCAGTGTAAAGGAAAGGGGGCGGGGACACCACACTGCACACAGGGCTGCAACGTACAGGTGATTGTTTTTTGAGATCGCCAATAAAAGGCATTGATCGGCATATGCTTTGTCACTGAAATCGGCCGATAACGATCCGTGCCTGATCGATTGGAACATCACTAATTATAATGCCACCAAGTAAGCAGGAAAGGACGTTGGAATAGTTTGAGTGGAGAGTGTGAACCCCCACGATTAAGTCTAAAATAAGCTAGATTACTTTTAACCCTACAGTGGGGGTTCCGTAGGATTTATAGGGTTTATAGGATCCCATTTGTTCATTTCACTTTCTCCTTTTCTCTCTCCAGGCTCTGCAGTACACTGCATGGCCTGGTCCAAAATCTAATCAGCACCAACAAATGACAGTCAGCACCGACAGGCCACACTTGATAAGAGAGGCAGCCAGATCCTCCATGACATAGCAAAACAGCAAGTCGCAGTGTGCTACAGTGATGTAGGTCTGCACAGGGGTGTCGTTCATGGTTTAACCTTTCTTTTAATAAACATGGCGCGAAAGCCCTGTTAGGATAGGATTTCCCACGGTTTGTATTCTCTATGATTAAAAAGATTTAAGACATGGATACCTGACTGAAATAACTTGTGATTACATACAGAAAGTAAACGTTGTCCATATTTAAACACACTGTTTAGCCAAGCACTAAGCCTCCCACACGGAGTTATGTTCTACATGTTAAACTACAGGAACATCCAGAACATTACACAGAGCATAACACAAACTCCACGTCACTTCAAAAGTGTCCCTCCTTGGATAGCTTTTGGTAGGTGCTCATGCCACATGCCAAGCCTACCCGGATCCAGTCATATGGATGTAACAATGTGTCTTTTGTTTGAGTGACTTAAGACTTTATTCCTGAACATTTCTCTCACATTTGACAACACAGTCCACGAGAACGGAGCTAAACTGTTCACAGTAATATCCCGATCCGAAAATGGGCTGCTGTGCATAGTTTTAAGATTTTGGCTAATCAGTTTAAACTAAAGCTTTCTACATATATAGTACTGTGCAAATGTCTGGACCCAAAATATTCAAACTTGGATTTGTGATAATAATCCTTTTTCACTGATCTTTATTCCAGTCTTTGTGAGCTCTAACACATTTTGGGCCCTTTTGACCCTGCTTTCCCTCCAAAAAAAGGGTTTCTTGGCTGCTACCTTTCCAAAAAAGACCATGTCTGATCCAGCTTGTACAGTAGCATGGTATAAACCATTGCTTAAACAAAGGTATAGCTAATCTAAAAGCGGCCTAAGACTTGTGCACAGTACTGGAGATCTCACCAACTCCATCACCCCTTTAATCATCAGGCTCGCCCCCCCCATTACACATTTCTCTGAGAAGCATAAAAACAAGGTTCTCTCTACATCCCAAATCCTGGAAAGGTGCATTAAATGATCACCTAGTTTAAGGGAAAATGATAGGAAATCCTGCCTGCCATAGTGTCGTGAGAGCAAAGAAAAATTACAGACGAGGCCAATCTGGAGAAAAATAAAAATCACAGAAGGTCTCCAGTATGAAGAAGCTACTCTAGCACCCATGTAATTTGGAATGGGCCCACTCCAAGACGCGACTCGTGCTTTATCTAGGTTTGCCCTAGACATGCATAGGAAAACTAGCACAGTAAAAACACATCACATTAAATACCTTTTACACCTTTTGATGGCTGCAGGCATTTCTATTTTGCAGTAAAGCACAAAGGGTGTGTAAAAAGTGCATCAATCATTCCTCAGACAAGAAGAACAAGACGAACAGAGTCAGTGTTTCTCAAGAGCGTTAATCCCATTCTACCACACACCCATGCAGGTATGACTATTTTTGACACATTTCCAATAAATTTGTTTAACTGTAATTAAATCATTTTAGGCCACCACCTAACCTAGCAAACACACACAGACAACCCACCATAGTCAGTCTCTCTCTGACAAATTCTGTTGTCTCTACAAACGCGAAACTCATATTAAATGAAGAATTCTCATGATCAAATAAACAAGGGACTGAAACCCAGAAACGTACACTATTAAAATATTACCACAAATACCATTTAGACCCTCTACCATGCCTGTTCATGCAATTTACATCTAGGCTATAAAACAAACGAAGTGGCGTGAAAGATATTTGGCAACACGCACCCTACAATCAAACCTAGAATTATGTGTGGAATTTGCCTTAGACACCATGACCTGGAGCAGCAACACTAGTTTGCTTTCAGATATAACTAAATGAATGGACCAGCTGCACACCTGAAACTTGAAAAGTTGGCATGACTTGATTTGTCATGCCAGACGCAAAACAAGTACACGTAGAAGCACGGCACAGAAATAAGATCATGCTTATGCAAGATTGTGAGCTGCAGATGGTAAAACAGAGGTAAAGCAAAGCCTGGCAGTGAATACATCTCTATAAATCACTAACAGTTAAGTTGATTAATACTGTGAACCAATACTGAGCTCAGAGAGTAAGGGAATTCCCCTTTTCCCCCCAGAATTCACAGCCCACAAAAGAGCATGAAACTTCGTGCCAGTGGGTAGATGTCAGGTTGCAGCACTAGGTCATGAGTCTCCTACTCTGGTGTCCTCATCCCCAGAGATAGTGCACCATCAGGATTCGAACCTGCATCACCAGAGCGCTCCCATACGTATCCGCATGTTAAGTCAGATCCAAGGCCCCACCAAGACTCAAATCTGGATCCCTGAGGTGCTGAAACAGCTCCTTAAACCACTGCACCACTTGTTTGGAATTGTGGTGGATTAGCAGGAAAGATACTGGACTTTGGACCAAATGGACCTTATCCAAGCTACCACTGCTGGGTCCTGAGCAAGACTCTAAAACCGCAACTGCTTGAACAATAACATACCAATTAATCTGAATAAGGGCTTAAAATGTCAGTTATTAAGTGAACTTTTACAAGTTGTTTAACGACAGTTTGTCATAAGCACAGTTTGATCAGCTGAAACATTATTAGGATTATTATCACAGTCCTGCAATATTGTATGCTATGAGCACCAGTAGTGCTCAATCAAACAAATTCACAGGATTAAAAAATGACCTATAATATTTTAGAAAAACGTCACTGATGAAGTGATTGAAAATGAAACGGCAGACAGAAACAGAGCATGAATGTCAAAGTCAGCCCTTTCTTGCAATGTGTAGGCTAAAAGTGAAGCACATGCTTAAGCAAAGAGTCCCATGCTCACCTGATAGAGTAGGTGTAGCCAGTGTTGTCTTCTGCATGCTGTTGAGCGGTTTGTGTGTGCACTTTAGAGTGAACCATGGTCTCCTTTGAGTTCAGACTGCAAGAGTAAAGGGCAAGGAGTTTTTACTCTTGGCAGATGCACAAAAAGTCCACCAGTGGCGCAAATCAAATCGAGCGCTTGCCAAACGTCTCCGCTAACCTACACAAGACGGATGCTCGCCGAGTTTGGGATTTGCTCCTTTGTTCAATATCACGATCGGCTTATTCTAATGCAGACTGGGAAGCAGAAAGCTAGACGGAAAGCTGCAGGATAATGTGGCGTTCAGTCATGGAAAGAGGCCAAGACACTCCCAGTCGGATCTTTCCTAGACTCCAAAGCTGATAGACACGAGATTAAACAGCTTGGGAATCTAATTAGTGCTGAGGCTCAACGGAGCAGATATTGCACTTAGTTTTACAAATAAGAACTAGACCCTGCACTTATTCTCGATAAGTGGGCTACTCTATTTAGAACTACCCAAAGGCAACCAAAATAATGAATAAGACAAGGTCAAGTAGATCAGCGTGAACAAGACGGAGCTGTTCTGCTGGGTCATAACAAAACGATCACAGCATTAGAGCCTTGGGATTGTGATCTGGAATAAGAATCTCACGTTCACTTCAAGTATTCCTGAGCCCTGGACCGAATCCGGCTGTCCGGACTGCAGCAAAAACGCGTCCGAACTACCTACCTTGTATAAAAGGCGATTCACTGCGGTGCCATGAGCGTCGCTGCTCCAGTTATTATGTAATTTTAAAGAAAAACAGCCGCGCGCTCTTCCAAACTGAAAAACGGGTCGCGTTTCGGTTATTCCGGAGCGATCAGGCCTCGGTTTTCACGTTAAGGTGTGTCGAGGTGGGCGTGAATGAAGCGTCCAAACCTAAAAGAGACTAAAATACGGTAGCAATTCCCGCCTGTTACACACTACAACACCAATATGGCCTCTTAGTCGCCGAGAGGAGGAGGAGGAGGAGTAGCGAGTGGAGCCGTTGATCCTCCCTGCGTCTTAAATAGACAGTACAACGCCAACCGGATCAGATTTCCCTGCCAGGCAGAAATCCCACCACATGCACCAAACGCTGCTACCAACCATACGTCTACTAACCACGATCACTGATTTTATCTAACGTGTTACCGGTCTGTTTCATTCCGGATCCGTGTGCGGTATCTGTTCCCTGCTCTCATACTGAAGCAACTCCATTACACGCCTAATGCTAACTATACACTAGAGACTGCGACAAGACTCTGAGGAGATTTTTTTTTTAAAAGACTAAAATCTGACCGTTCCTTACAACCACGGAGTTTTAGTCACATACTATAACTGTGCAAAGACCGTGCGTGGTCGCTCATAGCAAGTAGAGTCCTTCTGAGATTACTTCCCATCACGATTACTACACTGCAAACTAAAATAAAAATGGATTCATTTTTCAAAATGAAATTTCACCTCAAGGCCAAGGTCTAAAGGAAGGCACTCCACCTCTAGTGTGTACATCTATATGATCAATCAATCATCAAACTTTACCCCTTTCAAAGATGACCTGCGTTCACCAGTCACAACGCTGCTTCTACATGTGAGGCTTTTGTTTCATTTATTTACTCATTTTCTTCTACTCACACTTTCAGACACACAGGATCCGAGGGTCGAACACAAAATGCTTCACTCCTACACATTTAATCTTTAACATACAGTACATTAAAGAGTCATTACATGTGTATTCATTGTATAAAAATAAAGCGCCTTCTTATGTACTGCATAAATATTTGTATATCAAACAATGAAACCATCACTTTGATCAATCCATCCATTATCTTCCGGATAACGGGCAGGAACAACCCTAGATGGGGCAGGAACAACCCTAGATGGGGCACACCACCACACCCCCCCCCCCCTCGGACCAATTAACCTAACAAATCTTTGTCAAGTAAAGTGTGGAAGGAGTGTGGAAGTGTGTGGAAGGAGTTCTATCCACTGAGCCACCATACTGCCCTCGCCACATCTAATTAATTTAAATATTTATTTCCTATGGTACATTTTAATTGCTTGGACTTTACTTTATATCTCTGCCCACCAGACGCATTTCTGTACTCTTGTTGCTGCTTTGCATTTGGTGCTGGTGACAGCTCATGTACAGGTTTTTGATAAAGTTCAGGCCACAGCTAATTTTAATCATAATGTCAAAACGAGAAAAAGACAGACTTAAGACTGCTACTGACTGGCTTACATGCATGTGCTGCCCAAAGTCTGAGCACAGTATAACAGTAACCCTACGCAGTGATATAGAAGGACTGCATCAATAACACACAAACAATAAGTCTTTATTGCTCAGTTACACACAAGCCTATAAATACCATTCACAATGCCAGGTGTTTGTTTTCGTGTTAAAATATCCATTGCCACTAGAATGGAGAAGCAGGGAAACAGTTTCCAAACCGTGCAATCCTGATCCACTACCCGTCTGTCTGATGGAAAAGTCAGGGTCTGGATACCAAAATGCTGCCGTTACCACAGTGGCAGCCATACACACTGCTCACATAAATTAAGATATAAAAACACACGCACGCACAGCTCACATAAATGAGGGGATATTTCGAAATGAATATTAAGAGGATCCCACAAGAACTGCTGAACAATCCGGTCCTGTCCATGCCCCATCGCTGTCGGGGTGTTTTTACATTTAGGGGTGACCATACACCCTGCTGAACACAATGTGGGGGCACTCGAAGTACATTATAGTAGGGTAGTTATGCTATACGGTGTTAATTTGACTGAAGCTAATTTTATTTAATTTATTTTGTTTATTTATATATATATATATTTTTTTTTTTATATATATATATATTTATTTTTTTTTGCTTAAGAATTGTTGCTATATAAAATGTTGCTATATAAAACTAATTAAATATTCAAACACATCAACTACCACTAAATTGGAATCTGCTTAAAAACCCGAAACGAAACACTACAAAACATTATAGTAACATTTAACAGCTGCTAGCTCGTTCTCTAATTAGCAACGTTTCTCAATTAAAGCAGTTTGGCATAAACTTACCTTCCACGCGAGAAAATGCGGCAATTCCGAATGTTTTGAGTAACCAAATAAAATTCTACGATACTCTTTTGAAATAAAACATTTAGACCAAAACTTGGGCGCTTAAACACATTTAACTAGCAAACGGTAGGACGTCTATTAAAAAAAAAATTTCTGCCGACGTCACCGGACGAGTCACGTGAGCTATTGAAACATCGTTATCGTTTAATTATTTAAATAACATATTTAACTATAATATAATATAATATAATATAATATAATATAATATAATATAATATAATATAATATAATATATGTTTAAGACAAAATTGGTTTTCCATCCTTGTCAGCTGACACACCTTAAATACCTCATGTTTGTAATCAATGTAATAAATATTAAAAGACATTTACAGTATGAGACACACTAGAGTATAATTATGTTCCTGAGTTGTGGCGTCCTAAAAGGGTTTACACCCTATTAGTGGAAATGTGTTCATTCACTTTCTATTCTTGCTTAATCAGTTTCAGCATCATGGGGAGCTGGGGCTAACCGGCAGCACAGGGTGAGAGGCAGGAACCAACACTGGACAGGGCACTCGTTTCCTGCAGGATAAGATGTACACTCATGCATACATGGAGATTTTTGAGATGCCAACTGACGTAATGCATGTCTAATATAAGACTGCTCACAAAAATATTTTGAAATACTCCCTAATTTTTATGAGCAGTATATTTATGCACTGATGGCTGCATTACTTCAGTGGAATCAGTTTGGAATTCATGTTGGGCTCGTCTCTGCTTCTTTCCTGTTCCTGTTCTCTTCTTTCTCTGGATGCTTTGTTGGTCCCCTTCATCGTGTCCTCTAATGGTCAGGACCTCCACAGGACCAGCACGGATCAGGTACTGTTTGGGTGGTGGATCACTCTCAGCAGATCATAGGATGCTGCATAATTTGTGCTAATCATGGAATCCTTCATCGGTGCTACAGAATGCTGGTTGCTGTACATTTTGTTGTTGGTCGACTATTTTCATTCCAGCACTGGCTTTGATGGGTTTAAAACTCCAGCAACACTGCTATGTCTGATCCACTCATACGAGTCTTTTTTATTCGAAACCTTAATTTAACCTTTAATCTAAAAGATCATGCACCACACAGTTATTTTTACATAAAGGTCATTTTATTTTTATTGCACTTTAAATTCTATAGTATGGCTTAAAGAATCCTCTCTTGCTTCCCATAAAAAAATGAGACTGTTTGGCCATAAAACCAGATGTTTAAATGTAAAACCCAAGAGCGATATTCAGAGCCATAAAAATACATTTAAAAATCTGTATTGATCACAGTATAAAGTGAAGGGAGTAATAGCATCTGGTACTGTTGGATTAAGACTCTTAAGTTCACCGAGTGACGTTCAGAAGATGTCAGTCTCACTGAAGTGATCGCACAATTTTCATCGAGATGTAGTTCTGCAAAAGAATGAGA
Source organism: Parotocinclus haroldoi (assembly GCA_034779995.1). Lineage (NCBI taxonomy): Eukaryota > Metazoa > Chordata > Actinopteri > Siluriformes > Loricariidae > Parotocinclus > Parotocinclus haroldoi. The sequence goes on along the minus strand of JAUZST010049513.1, from coordinate 21 downwards.
GAAATGACAGACGCATCACCG
>JAUZST010049512.1:0-51804 GCA_034779995.1 Parotocinclus haroldoi | reverse complement strand
TGTGTGTGTGTGTGTGTGTGTGTGTGTGTGTGTGTGTGTGTGTGTGTGTGTGTGTGTGTGTGTGTGTGTGTTTGCTCGCGTCAGTTATGTAACATTGGTGGTGTGAGCTTGGGAGGCAGTTAACAAGGCTGAGGGAGAGACGTGAGAACAGAAACTAGGAGCATGGCTGCGCCGTGCCACACTTCAGGAGGGCTTTAAAGAGACAGGCCTCGAAATCGGAACAGACCACACTCGCTGCACTGTTGCTCTGTCCCTCCTCGTGTCATGTTCAGGGGAATTCCACTACTGGAGATCTACAGTGAGGCACAGATAATATCCCAACTCACCAGACTGGGCCGACGAAGCCATGAAAGTGCCAGTTCTGCTCATGATTTTTTTTTTGTCTTAATCTGGAGGGGAAAAAAAAGAAAAAGATCTAACCTTTAGTCAAACAGGCATCACAACAACGGTCTGAACCTTTTTACCCAGAATAACAAAAGCACTTTTCACCATGGCTCTGTGTTTTAAATACCACAGTCACACCTAAATTAGTCTCTCCATTCATCCCTATGTCTGTCATTTCTTAATCCAGAGGTCCTTCTTCATCCGGCTGACTCGCGACAATAAGTCAGAGAAGTTCTTTAAGGTCTTCCATGAACGAATGAAGCTGGCCCAGCAAGAGATCAAAGCCACTGTGACGGTCAACACCAGTGACCTGGGCAGCAAGCGCAAAGACGAGGACACGGACAAGGAGGGACCTGCCAAAAAGAAAGGTCAGGACAGCAGCATGTACCCAAAACAAATGAATATCTCACAGGGAGAGACGAATGAATTGGCTTCCGTCATTGTAAGCACTAGACAGATTGGTTCGTTCTGGTCTGTATTCATTTTGGCAGTGACCACTCACAGACACATTTACACCAGAAAGTACGGGTCCCCTTCACCTTCACCTTCACCATCCGTGGTTCAAGACGATTTTATTAGTGAATTGTAAATATCAGGTCACTCTTGACACTAGAAATGCTGATTGACCGCTGTCACCATGAGGCAGACAAAAAAAACTTATTGGATGTTTTACTGTCAAACGGTCAATGGAAAATCGATCGATTCTTGTAAAAACTTTCTCTTAATGTTAGCGTGTTATTTTGTGTATTATGGATTTCATCATTTGATTGCTAGAGCATTATAAAATGATACTTATTAAAATAATAATAATAACAATAATAAATAACAATCATAAAATGTCACTTAGGCCTCTTCATTACTATACAATTTGTCCAAGATTCATAGAGAGGTTTAATGGTCAGGTCTAAACAATTGCAGGAAAAACTTCACTGTTCAGTTTATTAGGTACACCTCCTTGTTTCTATACTGACTGTCTGCTTTAACAGCTCCACTTATCATATGGGAGCACTTTGTTGTTCCACTATTACAGACTGTAGTCCATTTGTTTCTCTATTCCCCATTATTGTCAGGATTCTCACAGGACACAGCAGTGCTGCTGGAGTTTTTAAACACTGTATTATTGCACTGTGCACTTCATGAATTAGACTCTTCCAACTTAATGCTCCACCATGTAGATTTAACGTCAGAGACAGCAGCTATCTGTTGTTACACAACTCATTTTAGTTATCCTCTAATCCTTCATCAGTGCTCATAGGACGCTGCCTACTGGATGCTGGTGACTGGACATTTTTGGTTATTGGTCGATCTCGGTGACACTGAGGTGGTTTAAAACTCCAGCAGCAATGTTGTGTCTGATCCACTCAAACTAGCTCAACACACACTAACGTCACCACAACATCAGCGTCACTGCAGTACTGAGAATGATCCATCACCCAAATAGCACCTGATCTGTGGTGGGTTCTGACCATTAGAGAACAGAGTTACAGGAGACTAACAACGAACAATAAACGAGTCTTTCTACATGATAAGAGGAATTGATCAAATGAGGAATGAGTGTAGAAATAAGGATGTGTACTTGTAAGTATAAATATGTACTGCTCACAAAAATGAGGGGATATTTTATTATGGGATATTCCATTTTGAAGAGTTCAATAATTTTTGTGAGCTCTATGTATGCAAGGAAGAATGGCAGAGAATCACCAAATAAAGTTAGGAAAAACATGCATCATTCCCAAGAAGACTCATGGCTGTACTAGCTCAAGAGGGTGCTTCTACTAAATACTGAGCAAAGTTTATATGTTTATAAGTTCATATGTTTATAAATATATATTTAATATAAATATATATATATATATATATATAGTTTATATGTGGAAGTCACATGGCAACATGCTTTGTATAAATATGCTTTTCCGTAAGCACTATGTACAATGTCAGTTCCTAGTAACTATTTCTCGATTACTAGTTATATAATCATTTTGGAACTTTCAGCTCATATATTAGTCATGGATCTTTACTGACTAATCAACAGCATAATATTTATTATTATTTATACACCCCTCTTGCAACTCTTACTGTTCTGCTCCATCTACACATGAATTAATGAGCACTAGCAGTCATGCATGCTATAGATTACTCATACAGCTGCAATGAATTTGCACCACCGTGTTTTTTTTTTATGCTAGTATTTTAACGCTGTTCTCAGTATTGTGTAAATGCAATGATGTGTCAGTGAAGTGAGTTCTGAGAATTTTCAAGGTACTGATGATGTTTTTTAGCAAAGCATCACTCTGTACTATGCTAATGTTTTTTTGAATGGACAATTATATGCAAGTCTAAATTTAAGGTGAAGTTCAGTTATTTAATAATGTGTTAATGACAGAAACAGCAGAATTAGCTGTGCATAAAGTTAGAAAACTGCTACTTCTCTTTAATCTGATCTTTCAGTGAAGGATGTCGCTGTGGTAACTGAAGAGGTTCGCGAGCAGCTTCTGGAAGCTTCCACGGCCACAAAGAAGGCCTTTGCTACATACCGACGGGAGATGGACTCAGAAGAGCATCTGAGTGGAGGCGAGGTCCAGTCAAGTTCAGGAGAGAAGAACCAGGATGAGAATGAAATGAGCGTCACCATCACCATCATGCAGCCCATCCTGCGCCTCATGCAGCTTCTCTGTGAAAACCACAACCGCGAGCTGCAGGTTAGTCACAGTTGTTATCGCTGTCCACTGCTACACGTTTGCTTCAGCTGGTCTACGACAAGACTGTTCTAGCTAGTTCATGCAGTTCCAAACCAGATGACTGGATGGTTCTTTTGGTAAATGGAAAATGGCTGTACATAAAAATCTCAGAGGATTTATGTAAACAAATGCAGTTTCTTATGATATCTCAACATCAGATTGAGATGAAGTGGTCTGGGTCCTTTATTTGAGGAGTTTGTATGTTCTCCCTGTGTCTATGTGGGTTTCATCAGGGGTCTCCAGTTTCCTCCCACAATTCAAAGGCATTTTAGCTTGTTAGGTTAATTGGTGTCTCTAAAGTACCCAGAGTGTGTATGGGCCCTGTCATGGATTGCTCTTGGTCGTTTTTGCTATTAAGTCAATAAGTAAGTGACAAGTAAATGATTGAACAATACTCTAATAATAACAGTTATGCACTGTTTAACGACAACATTGTGCTCTGTGCTACTGTAATTGAAATATAACGGGTCTTCAACAGAAAAATGTTAGCAAACGATTCATAGATGCATCACAGATGCCGCGACCATCTACATAACATTTTGTTTTAGCTGATGGATATTCATAATATTTACAGCATCTACAGTAACATACTCTTAGAACCCTGTATAGGGGAAAGTCAGAACACTTGACAGGATAATGTGATGGACCTGAAACTTTTAATAGAATAATAACACCACTAAATGACACTTTAAAGATCACCCAATCATACAGAAGGCACAAATGCATTTATAGACAGTATTATGAAAAATATGGAAGATCTACCCAGTGAACCAGAGACTTCACGAGTAAATGTGAACCAGTTTATATAATTATAGGCTAGAGAGAATTCACAGGCAGTGTGGAAACAAACAAAAGGAGTACTACTTACAATACACTTACGAACAACATGTACAACTTGTTACAAAAGCAGTAGCCTATTCATAACACGAAAAACTTGTACAACGAAAGTATCTTAATAAATCTTAAATATTTTAAATATCAACCGGGTTTCCAGTCCTAACGTGAGCTAATGGTAATATAGGTACATACACTTGAATGATGGACTTCTGCTCTTAATCTCTAATGATCTCTTAATCTCAAGATTGTAAAGCTGCTTTGAGACAATGCTTCATTGTCAAAAGCGCTATATAAATACATTTTGATTTGATAATGCCCACCTCTACTCATGGATCGAGGCGCTGGTCCAAATGTGAGCTAACAAGCAAGCGTGCATGCGGTATGTAGTTACACAGTAACACACAGACATGCCTTTTGGTCTAAACACCTCCCTCTGCTCGTGGATCTGCTGTGCTTATTTGTTGTTGAGGCGACCATATGTTTCTGGCCTCAACGTCCAGAGTTAAAAGACTTATTTCCTATTAAGGTTATTAATTATATTAATAATAATTATTAATCATTTTTAAGAATTTAATCGGATGGGCGTTAAATGGTGCATTCCTGTATAGAATCTCCATATATAAACAGAAAAATGTCAGATTGTGCTAAAGAACAAGTCCATAACATATTTATTTTGATAACTGTGATTGAGAACTTGGCTGGCTTGATAACTTGATAACTGTGATTGAGTCCTGGTCTTTATTATAATTAACACCATTTAAACGAAATGGCCTTAAAGACACTGCTTTTTGTCCAACTCTAGTTTCTTACTAATGACTATTATTTGAATGTCGCTTTAAATGTCTACAAACTTTTGGCTAATAATTCAATATTTCTGAAGAGCCCCAGGTGACTTAATTTGGATTTAGCTTGATTTCATTTAGATTTGAAACTTTTGGGCATGTTCACTTGGTCGTTCTTGTATGCGCATAAACTCTGTTCTTTTCTCCCACCTCTGTGGGTGTTCTTCCTGATCGATGCTGGCCATGTGTTCAAATATTTCATATCCTGTTGACACATGTTTCAGTGAGCTGTATCTTTTCCTCCTCTGTCTATATTGCTCTCTCCAGAACTTCCTGCGCTGTCAGAACAACAAGAACAATTATAACCTGGTGTGTGAGACTCTGCAGTTCCTCGACTGCATCTGTGGCAGCACCACGGGAGGTTTGGGTCTGCTGGGGCTCTACATTAACGAGAAGAACGTGGCTCTCATCAACCAGACCGTCGAGAGCCTCACCGAGTACTGCCAGGGCCCCTGCCATGAGAATCAGGTGGAGTGTACTGACATGGATGCATGCGTAATATATAATTTCATGCATGCGTAATATATAATTTCATAATACTGTAGCATACAGACACAGTACACTGCCATACACGTAAAAACCATTTGCTCACATGCCGTAAACCTGAGTTTTTTGATCTTGTTGAGCAGTGCTAAAGCAGGCAGAAGGGCTGGGCCATAATGAGACATTGTCATTTTTGCATGGTCTCTACTGAGTGGAAGGCTTCTGATTGCGTAATCTCATCCCGTAGCGATGTAATTGGTGGTCTTCGTGACAGCATATCAAAGTAATCCTGAATATCTGTGTCACAATGCGGAAGATTTGTGGTGATAGATTCGTCAACGCCGGCTTGCACCTTCACTGCACTTGTGTAGTGTACACAACAGTAACAAACGGCTGAATCACCTATGCAAACCTGCTCCTCCCTCAGAACTGCATCGCCACTCACGAGTGCAATGGCATAGACATCATCATCGCCCTGATTCTGAACGACATTAACCCACTGGGCAAGAAGAGGATGGACCTGGTACTGGAACTGAAGGTGCAAATATACACGACACTAATTAAGAGGCTGTGTAATTAAGATGTGCTTTAATTATGGATTGGTTCAACTTGTACATGAAAGGCAACTCGACGTGTGTCTCTCGTGAGCAGAATAACGCCTCGAAGCTACTTCTGGCCATCATGGAGAGTCGGCACGACAGTGAGAACGCAGAGCGCATCTTGTACAACATGAGGCCTAAAGAACTGGTGAGTATCAGAGCATCTGCTACTTTAATTAATAACAGAAACCTTACCGTGTGGATTAATATTATGCAATGATGCTGTTGTTTATTTTATCCATTCATTTCTTTTATTGGGAAGAAGTACAGACCGTGTCGATGTTGATGTCACGGGAGTTTTCTCATTTAATCTGGAGCACGTGTGCACCTGCGGAGGGAGTGGTTATGTAAAATAAAGAATTCATTAGTGATCTAATCTCATTCTTGGCCAACAATTTGGAACACACTGAGCTGAAACCTAGAGGAGGCATAAGTACACAAGGTCTCATGTAAGTAAAAGTACTACTGATCTGATAAAGTATGGTTTTTATATTTTCCTGAAGCAGAAGTATGAAAAAAATCGTGGCTAACCACAGCTAAAAGCAGAATAAGAACTTTTTCAGACGTTAGGAACCAAAATGCACAAATCCTTTGGAAAATAAATGCTGCTGAATCACTCATAACTAGACATGGCGATACTTAGTAATGCAGCACATCATGATATTTTACCCAAACAATAGTTATCAACTCTTTCAAACTCTGCCGCTGCATTTTAGTCGAAAAACCTGCAGCTTCACCAATTTTTAGAGCAACCCTTTGTACTACACTACAGTACTGAGTTTAGAAACACTCATGCACAATGCTTTATATATTACAGTATATAGTTTTAAACATTGTATTGTTGTTTTGGTTTGTTTTTTAAACCAAACTAAAACTGAAAAGTTTGTCTGTCTGTTTATTCCCTTTGGAACAACACCTAATCCCTAATGGTGATGCCCTAATTTTTACGAGCAGTATATTATGAAGAGTTCACGAGAGCAGTGAGCACTGATATACTAACTGCGATACTTAAGTTATCAGAAAAATTCTTTTCATGAAGATGATCTTGACTCTTGAGTTCAGTTTGTTTAGAGGAATCAATTAACCCAACGCATATCTTTAGACTGTGGGAGGAAACTGGAGAAAACCTGCGCAGACACAGGGAGGACATGTATACTCCACCCAGAAAGGACCCAGGCCGCCCAACCCTGGGATTGAACCCAGGACGTTCTTGCCTTGAGGCGGCGGTGCTACCCACCGAGCCACTGTGCCTCTCCACCAGTATTTCATGTCATTTATATGTACATACTCAACAAAAGTACTGGGATGCAGGATTCATCATTGAATTCAGTTGTTTCGTTCATGTGTATGAAATCAAGCACCTCGCCATGCAGTCTGCCTTTGGAATCGTTCTAAAGAGCTCACCGAACGGTCGGGTGCCACAGTTGGAACAAGTCAATTTGTGATATTTCCACACTCCTTGAAATGTTCAACTGTGAGCAGAATTGTTCAACAATTTGGAACCCAAGAGGCCTCTTAGTTTCAAAGACATTTTAAATGCTGAATGCTGTAAAAGGTAAACTTTGTCGGAACAGTTTGGGGAAGGTCCTAGTGCACAAAGCAAGCTTCATATAGGCATAGTGGTTGAGTTCGATATGGCCTCAACCCCAACAAGCACCAACAAAATCATTACCAGACCCTCTCATCCAACATTAGTGTTTGACCTTACAAATGATCTTCCGGATTAATGGGCACCCACAGAGAGACACTTTACAGGAAGAGTTGGACTGGAATGGAATGTCCTAAAAGTTAATAATAATACATTTCATTTCTAATGCACTTTACGTTTCAAAGAAATCTCAAAAGTTCCTGTAGGTGTCCCAATTTACATAGCGTGTTTAACATGCACACTATATTCATTTTAGGCATGTTTCTATTCCATGGTCTAAGTTAAGATATATTCAAGTAAATGTTTATTTTGTTTATTTACATAACATTTTACATAAACTGGTTTGACACGTGGCTGAAACCTTTAAAAGTAAAAAAAAAAAAAAAAACAAGTAGAGAGAGAGAGACAAATATTTAAACACGTCATTTATGAAAAAAGAGCAGCAAAGGTGTTATAAACTAGACCAGAAATGAGGTGCGGTGGCAAGATTAGCAGCTTGTAAACCCTACAAAGACTTAAAACCATTAATTTGCTGTATCATTGCTTTTTGTGGCACCACTTGGCATTCCTGGGTGGTCTGAAAGTGAAATCAGTGCTCAGATGCGTTTGTTTGTCCAATCTGTAGGATTTGAACGCGCGCGTTTATGGACCATTAACCTCGTATGAATGTTTACGCTTGCTCGATAAGCTTTCTGCCCAGAGCTGTGGGGTGTGTGCGTACCTTGTTGTCGTCTCAATTTCAAAATCGTCCTTCGCAAGACACAAGTTTGCACAAACTCGCAGAGAATACGCGTACACATGTTCGGTCCTACACGCGCCGTTCTACAGTTTTGGCTGTGTGCGTGCAGGTGGAGGTGATAAAGAAGGCCTACATGCAGGGAGAGGTGGAAGTGGAGCACACCGAGGAGGACGGGGAGGGAGAGGAGGAGCACGCCGCCTCCCCGCGCAACGTCGGCCACAACATTTACATCCTGGCCCATCAAGTAAAGGCTTACGCACTGTTTCAGCCTCAGTCCTGTAATACCGTGCAGTTATACGTCAAGTGGTGTAGTGAAAACGCGCGAACCACAAAGCCAGAGACACTCAAACCAAGCTCACAATCACTGTCTCTATCGCACACTTTCACATTCACTATGAGCTCGTCGGTCTAGATTAGATCATGCTTTCTCCTCTCCGTCTCATGGACTAAGCTTTACAGGTAAAAACTTTTATGAACAGGGCAAAGATTCAAGAACTCGAAAACATCATAGATATAACGCTAAGTAAACGCTAGCATTGTACATTCACAGCCACTTTGTTCAGTACATCTTCCTAGTCCTGGGTAGGACCCCCTTTTGCCTTCAGAAGTTTTCAAAATTCTTTTTGTCAGAGATTAAAAAGGTGCTGGAAACACTCATTGGCATGGTTAAGAAACCAGTTTAAGCCAGTTTTAAACCATCATTGGATGATAGACTGGGGTCATGGACGGCTGGGGTCAGATTGGCTGTGGTGTTGGTATTAAGGGGCTCAGGGTGTGCCAGGAATATGTTCCCCACACCATTATACCACTGTCAGTCTGAACCTTTGATACGAGGCAGGATGGATCCATGCTTTCATGTTGTTTAGGCCAAATTCTGACCCTGCCAGCTGCCATCATATTTCCGATCCCCATGTTGGTGAGCCCGTGCAAATTGTAGCTTCAGGTGCTGGATGTTAGCTGACAGGACTGGCACCTGGTGTAGTCTGCTGTTGTAGCCCATCTGCCTCGAGGTTCGACAAGTGCTTTCAGAGATGCTCTTCTGACTACCTTGGTTGTAAGGAGTGGTTATTTGAGTTGCTGTTGCCTTTTTTGTCAGCTCGAACCACTCTGTGCATCCTTCTCTGGCATCAGAAAGGCATTTTCACCCAGAGTTCTGCTGGTCATTGGCTGTTTGCTTTTTTGGACCGGTCTCTGTCCCAGTGGAATCCCAGTGGATCAGCAGTTTCTGAATCATTTAGACCTGTCCTTCGAGCACCAAGAACAACAGCATGCTTGAAGACACTTTCATCACACGTTTCCCCCCATTCTTGGTTTGAACCTCAGCAGGTCGACCTTAGCATGCATAAATGCCAAAATGAATTGAGTTGCAGCCATGTGGCTGACTAGATATTTGTGTTTAACAATCAGTTAAATGTATTACTTAATAACGTACCTAATAACGTGGCCTGTGAGTGTATAATCAAAACGGCTTACTTGTCATTCCCAATCATTCCTTGAGGTTTTAGAAAGTAATTTTTAGTTAGGCAGTACAGTGTGTTCAGTCTAATAAGATAAGAATGACTCTGAAAAACAACCTGTATGTGAAGACAACGGAGTGAACTCAAGTTCACACTATTTTCTTCTCACAGCTGGCCAGACATAACAAAGAGCTGCAGGCCATGCTGAAGGCGGGAGGCACGTACGGCGAGGGGGACGAAGCTCTGGAGTACTACGCCAAGCACACGGCTCAAATCGAGGTCTGTGCTTCCTGGCTCTGATGGCCGAATCTTCTCAGGTTCCGTGAGCAATCCGTCAGCGTATCCTAACGCACCTAATACGAAAGCCGGTAAAGTCCAGTCATCGGCGTTAGTCACTTGATCATGTGACAATTCATTTTGAAATCCAGATGAACGCGATTCAGCTCTTCTGCATTGCGGCGTTTGCGTGTGGACGCATGGTTGCAGCAGCGTGTGAAAAAAAAAATTGCTAGATCAAACAGGCTTGTTAGAGAACACAATCCATCTCTTATTTTACCTCAGCGGTTAAATCATTTTTCCATGCGAAAAAGGAATTTTGTTGAGTGCTTTTCTACGAAGCCGCGAAGCAGAGTGCATCGGGAAGTGCAAATTCATTTACACTCTCACCAATTCTGTTCACTGTAGATTAAGAACGCGATGCACAATGCTGCTTGAAAGTTTGTGAATGTTGATCATTTTTGATATATCTACATAATTATGTACAATCTCAAATTAACAGTTGAATTAAGCTATTTTCGTAAAAGTCCTAAAAGTAGATAAAGATTCAACTAATGGAATAAAAATGTTATACATGGTCATTTTTTACTGAAGAAAGGGCAAATGTAGGTGATTGTATGCAACCTTTGATTTCAATGTCTAGTGTGACAACCTTGTGGAAATATTAACACAATTTCGCAGCTGTCGATCAGTCCTGCGCATGGGATTTGAACACATTCCACTGTACAAGCTTAAGTGCTGGGATGTTGTTGGGTTTCTTCCTATGAACAACGTCTTAGACATTTCTATTGGATTACGGTCAGTACTTTGACTTGACCATTCCAACGGATGTGCTGGTATAGTACAGAGTCTGTGGTTCTATCCATATTGGTTAGCCATCCTTGCCCAGATGCAGGACAACAGGCAAAATCCATTATACTACCACCACCACGTTTCACAGAGGGGATAAGGTTCTTATCTCTCTCTCCAGACATGACACTTCTCATTTAAAACCAAAAGCTCTTTTTTGCCTTTATACATCCGAAAAATAAATTTCCATTTGCCGTCTGGTTCTTTTTGCAAAGCTGTGGCTTTCTGCGAGCAACCCTAACAGTCACACAGTTTAAGTTCAGTGTTCCAACTGATGATGAACTCCTGTACATAACATGTTTCATTGCTTTAAAGTTACCCTGGGTTCCTGTTGGTCGACTGAGGCACTAATGGTCTGCAATTTTTGTATGCGCAAGGTGTCTCTGACTGTGGATTGGTGGAGTCCAAACTCTTTAGAGACTCTTGATGAGCAACTGTTTTTCCTCTAACATCCACCAGCTTGATTTTGTCCTCATGGAGGAGAGGAAGAGGATTCCAGGGGTAGCCTGTGAGGCTCTAATGAACTCCGTGCCCAAGAGAGTTACGGCAGTGCTTTAAAATAATTATGGGCACTTTGGGCACAGTTTTGGTTAATTTCACTTATAGCTGTACTCTTCTTTGTTGCCAGCGGCTAAAACCTTAATGGTTGTCTGTTGATTTATTTTAACAGCGCATTTACACTGTTATACAAGCTGTATTAAAGCAATCAATATCAAAGCAAGTGTCATATCTACAGTGTTGTCCCAAGAAAAGACACCAGGAACAGAAGAGTTACAAAAATGTGAGGTGTGTACTCACTTTAATGAAATACTTGAAAATCTTGACAATGTTTTATCCCAAACTTGTGTAGTAATATAGAAAAGTTGAAAAGGGTTCACAAACTTTCAAGCACCATTATATACATTATGTAGAAGGTTGGGAATAGGGTACTATTTCAGTAATTGTTTCAGTAATCAGCAAAAATGGGATTATCAGTTTATAATATTTCATAGCTGTAGTTTCAGGTTACCTATAAATGACCCCAGGATTGATCTTAGCTTAATAATGAAGAGTTGGGAGAGGTTTTTGAGGTATAACACGGTGTTGCCTGTGATTACTGCACAGATCGTGCGCCTGGATCGCACCATGGAGCAGATAGTCTTCCCTGTGCCCAACATCTGCGAGTTCCTCACTCAGGAGTCCAAGCTGCGCGTGTACTACACCACCGAGCGAGATGAGCAGGGTAGCAAGATCAATGACTTCTTCTTGCGCTCCGAGGATCTTTTCAATGAGATGAACTGGCAGAAGAAGCTGCGAGGTACTCAAGAGACCTCTGGTAGCGCAGACTCCGTGCCCTGTGCGTGACCCCTTGCCCTTCCTCTTTGTCCTAAATCAGGTGATTTACACACACAAGCTCGCTCCCTGAGGCTCAGGGTAAAATTTAGGGCAGCAGGCTCAAGGAAAGCCCTGATGACCTTCAGCACGGGGAGCGACCACGGTGTGGAAATACTTAAAATAGGAAATAGAGCTGTAAGCATGTAAGACTTATCTGTGTGTAAAAGAAGTTTTATTTGCAGTGAGAGTCAGCCTGCAAACCATACTGCTCACAAAAATAATTTCATGCATGTATTTTTTTCATTAATGTATTTTTTTTTGTGTGAAGTATAAATGACTACCGTGGGATAAAGGGTGTACCCATTATTTCAAAAGGGACGAAAGAGACAAGTCTTGTTTGGGTTTGAAAATTTGAAGAGCTAGAGGGCCATGTATAGGAAGTGAAAATGGTGACAAAAAAGGCCTTGCGTGGTTCCTGAAAAAAAAAAAAAAAAAAAAAAAAAAAGCTAAGAACCACAAGCGTGATATGCTAATAGCCAGGTAATAGTCTGTAACATGACCAGGGAGGTTCAAACACAGCACATTTTTTATACGTTTAAACGCAAACCTAAATCCACAAGGCATTAATAAGTCTTAGCAGGGTGTTACGTTACAATTTTCATCACTATTATTGGCATCCTTAATCGTTGTATACAGAAAAGCCTAAAAAAATATCTTCAGTAATAAGTGAATATTGGTAGAAGTAGAAGTTGAAGTTGACCTGTCAACATACAAGCAGTCATTTAAAAAATGAAATATGAAAAATGCCATGACATGAACAGAATTAATGGCACTTTCATTCATTAATTAATTAATGAACAATGAATATTTTCCACTGCACTCCACTGCTAATCTTTTGCCCATATATGCCGTTTTTGTTCAGACGGTTCTTGACTACCCCATTGGCAGCAAACGTAACATTTTGGACTGTTGAAACCTTGAGATACCAAGGTTTTTGGAGACTTTTTATCTGGAGATAAAAGGGGGGGGGTCATCTTTGCCATTGTGAATAGGGAACAGGGAACAAAACTATTTTTTTGAGCATCAAAGCCACCATTCACTGACACACATTAAAGTCATGTGAGCTTTGATATATGTGTGAGCACTGACAAGGGGGGCTTCTATTATTTTAAAGCAAATGCTAATTCAGGAGGATTACTTAATTTGCCTAATATTCAGGGGTGCCTATAATGTTGGCAACAACTGTATATAGGTATGAATGTTTTGTTCCGAAACGTTGCATCCGAAAATTTATAGACACTAGAATGAAGACACTAGAATTTGTTTCATTGTTTTCGTTTTCTGAGATGGCAGTACTCCTTGATTTTGGAACATGATTTTGGTTGGTGCTGGACAGTAAGCTCTGGTTTTCAGTTGGCTTTCCAATTCATCCAAAAAGTGTGGAATGGAGTTCTCTATGCAAGCCAGAAAACTAAATCACAGTTATCAAAGGTTTTTTTGGACTTTGTTTTCGGAGGACAGCAGTAAAATGTGTCATAACTGTCACATTCATAGTCCATTCAGCCACCACAGTTTGGTTAGAAGAGGTGTCCATGTACTTTTGATTATAAGGGATCACGGTGTTGCTTAATTCTGTCAATGGAGGGTGTAAATGATCCAGTTATTTTGGAATAACTAAGAGAGCAGTGAAGGCAGCCGGTTGCTTGCTTGACTAGGCTAAATTAATTTTACTTTGGGCCATTTTGCTTATACTGTAACAGACCAAAAACCTTACTTTTTACAGTTCAACTCACATTTCATGTACACTCTCAGCTTAAGCTGACCTTAACCGTAAGTCACAAGTATGGTGTTAATTCTTAGCTTTTCCCAAACAGAAAGAACAAACAGATGTGAAAAAAAGTCTTGCTGCCGAACCTCTTGGTCAGGCTGCATTCATTAAATCGCTCTTACTCAGAGTTGATCATTTTAATTCGGTGACCCTACCTCTTAAGTCCCGCTCAACAACGCACCTTTGGCATGACTTTTTACAAACCGGCATACCTCACTTTTACAAAGAAACGGCATGGTGTATTAAGCAACCAGAAAGCCATATACAGTGAGTTAAGATTAACATGAGTAAAGCAAAGGAATGCAATACAACCCTAATAATTAATACATACATTAAATATTTAAACAAAAATGTCAAGTATTTTTTTGAATAATAAGGTATGGTTTTGTGTGAAAAACATTTGGTGTGCGCAGGTTTTTTTTTTTAAGATTTTGTTAGATAGTGTACTCTATAATAAGATTAGTCCCAGTTCTAGACTAAGCACAAGTCTGTACTGAAGTAACGTTGATTCGTATGTTTAGTATAACATGACAGATTTGCAGCGCATAAATGTGGGATTTGACGGTTTGTTGGGCATGGCTAGATAAATTTAGTGTACTTTCTCTCTCCTGTTTTTTTAGCTCAGCCCATTCTGTACTGGTGCTCAAGGAATATGTCGTTCTGGAGCAGCATCTCCTTCAACCTGGCTGTCCTCATGAACCTGCTGGTGGCCTTCTTTTATCCGCTGGAGGGAAATCATGGAGGTAAGATGAGCTCAGACCTTTAAATACACATTCCAAAACAGGTACTGGCTCTTAGCATCATCTCTACAGCCATATCCTGTATATAAAAGCATGATGACTTTAATATGGAGTCACTGCTGTAACAGCCTCCAATCTGGAAAGCATTCCACTCGGTTTTGTAGCGTAACTGTGGGGATTCACTTTCACCCACACAGATAATGCTGTGTGATGCCTAGCTCACCGTCTGTGTTCCAGTTCTTCCAAAATATGTGCATAGAATTTAAGTTATTTCATTGGGTTTTCTGTATAGCTCAGTAATAATATACAATTAATGGCATATTTAGCAGGTACCTTTATCCAGGCAGATTACAACTGACACAGCCTTATAACGTACAGTCCAAATAATTTTGTGTCAAGACCTTTGCACAAGCTCCCAACAGCAATACCAGCACTTGAACCCACAACCTTCTGGTCAGTAGTCTGTCTGAAATAGCCATTTCCATTGTGTTGTTTGTAGAACTGTATTCATGTAATGAACTGTGGTAGCCTAGGGGTTAAGGTACTGGAGTCTTGCTTGAATTGTAAGACTGTATGAGTTGCAAGTCGCTCTGGATAAGGGCTAAATGTCTTTGTAATGGTGGATTTCAGTTCAGTAAACTTCAGTAAAATTCTTAGTGCATATATACCAGTCACCCAATTTCATTCATCGTGTTTATTTATCGGTCTACCCATGGCTACAGAGCAATTAACATGTGAAAATCATGGTTGCCAGGCCCACTTGTTTAATTTCTTTTGGGATTATTTACTTAGACCTGGTGCAGGTTGCTGGGAATCTGGCACCCTCGATTTATACGCAGCTCCCGCTGAACAGCCAGGTTTAGCTCCACTTTGCGGAGACACTGAAGCACAGTATATACTCGAGAAAATGAAGAACTTTGGAAGTTATGTCGCACCTTTCTCTGAGATTATTACCTGGTTGCAGAGTATAAACCTCATGTAAGCCTGGGGATTTCCCATGATCTGATTACTCAAGTGCATGGAAACACGTTAATCAATCTGAAATGACAAAATCTGATTTTCTGCACTTATGAGATTAAGTACATGTAACCACGCACCCCTGACACATTATCCTATAGTTGGGGGAACTTGAGTCAAGAGGACTTCACTTGAGTCAGACTTAAGTCGTAAATTTACGGACTTGGCTAAGACTGATAAAAGACTTGGCTGTGACCTGTATGTGCATTTATGTACTTGCATTTTTGATGTTATGTAAGTAAGTATTTTTATCGCACATAACTGTTTCATCGCACATAACCCTTTCGACTTATCATAAACCAGCAGAGACAAAGAAGCCTGTAACATAGAAGCACCTTTGTGAGTTACTCAAACCTCTGTCTTGTCCTAGTCATTTATATGATCCATGGCGCTGAAGACCCTGGGATACTCCACCTAAATGACAGAGCTACCAGTGTAGCTAAAAGGTGTCACTGCTTAATAAACCCTACTTACACCCAATAAATACTTTGGAAAATGACTCAAGTAGGTCACTATTTAAGGAAAAATAAAGTTTTGGATTTTTTTTACTGTACAAGGTAGTATTGCAGTCAAGACCATTAGAGCTGAGTCTAAGTCAAGACCGAGACACCTTGTCCTAGAACTGGGTGGTAGTTAAGTCACAGTAAGACTCACACATTTATTTAAGGAAAAATACATTTTGGGGCTTTTTTTTCTAGCCAGACAGCTTTCACCTCACCTAGTTTACACTGTGCACACGTTTTATAGGGGCAATTTGGTGTAAACCTCTAAGGGCGTGTGAATATGCAACAGTCGCCATGTGATGGGTCAAACATGGACAGATAACGTAAAAAACTTCAAGCTGAAATCTGTTAAACCCTTAACCAGAGAAGCTGCAAGCTGATTCTGCTCTAAGCTCCAGCATTAATGCAACATCAAACATAAGATGAAGAAAAGCTCTCCTAACAGACGCTCTACATTACGAGTTGGGATACAATCCAAATAACCTTTAATCCAAAGAAACCTGCAGACTTGCACATCTCGCATTTCTCTTCAGCTCTTCGTCCCATACCGATTGCTTTGCGATCTTGTACAGAAATAGATTTTGATTTAACCTACTACAACATTTCTGCTCATAGAGAAAATGCGTACTTTGCTTCCAGGGAGGGCCAGATTTCATTCTGGGCTTATAAGGCACACGTTTCCAACAACTAGGTCATGGACTGTGGAAACCTTTCATTCATTTTCTATACCTACTAATCTACTTCATGGTCGTGGCGCAAAACGGGGATCAGTCCTGGACAGGGCGCCAGTACTTTGCAGAGAACCGGCAGTAAGTCACTCAGACTGGGACAGTTTAGAGATACCAGTGGACATAACATATGTCTTTGGAATGTGGGAGTACCTGGAGGAAACCCATGCAAACACAGGGACAACATTCAAGAGAGCAACACCCTCCACACAGGCAGTAACCTGGCTGCAAAATTGTCTCTGGAGCTGTCAGGTGACAGGGCTTGCCTCTATGGCACCGTGCCACGTTTAGAAACCTTAGGGGTTTGGGAAACGTGTTCTAACAACTGTAAATGATATCGGGAACTTTGTTTTGAAATATGCAATTCATTGTATTTTTTGTAGATGTATGTTTGTTTGTTCATAGTGTTCACAAACATCTGCACAGTGCAGCGTGACATGTCTGTATTTATCTACAGCACTGTATAAACTTAGGCCACCACTAGATTTGTTGTTCTAGCAATGATATAATGGACAATTTTAACATATTGTTGACAACTGGACCCAAAAAGTTCAAACTTGTATTCGTCACTCCATAATTCTCTTTTCCACTCATCTTTATTCCAATTCTTGTGAGCCGTAGCATATCTTCACTAGTTTTTGTCTGCTACGTTTCCAAAATACCATTCCTGTTCAAGGTTCTTCATACTGTAGAAGATAGTTTTGTAGTCAGGACTACTAGAGCTAAGTCAAGACCAAGACACCTTGTCCCAGGACTGGGTGGGACTAAACAAATTTAAGAACTTGAGACTTACTTTACTAATGCTGAGTGAAAAGACTTGACTATGGCATAGTATTTATGACTTAAGACTTGACTTAGAATTGAGAGAAGACTCAAAATGACTATTTTTTTATTATTATTGCATTTTTACATGTTATGTAAGACCTGGACGAATCGAGGCCTAGTCAAGAACAAGTAGACAAATCCGAGTCAGTGCTGGGACCGAGTTAAGTTAATTTGTTCCACAACAATTAAAGGATTTGTTTCAACATTACATTAAGTGTAGCCTAAAATTAGGATTAATTAATTAATACTTTATTACAGCCTTAATTAAACTAAGGCAATGTACGTTTTGGAGGCAAATGATGGTGATGATTCTGTACCTCCTTTCAAACATTAGAAGTTCAAACACTACTAAAGTCAACTGAATATAACAAGGACATCAAGTCTATAGATTGTTTACATTAAATATGAAAGCGTAATAATAATACCAGATTTCCGGACATGGCTGTAAACGCTTGCTCTTAACGCGAGACGATGTAGTCGAGAAGAGCTGTAACTTTTTTCCCCTGTTAGCCAGTCTGACTACAGATTTCATTTAGGCATGTAGAGAAAGGACTGATTTATTTTGTTTGAATGGACTGTTCATATTCAGTAATAGGAGAAACAAAGTTCAGTTCATAATTAACGTGACCTCAGGCAGACACTTTGGCCTCGGCTAGTGTCGACAGCTTTTTCCGAGACGAGACTGCGTCCAAATGAGATGAACCTACCACACTAGTATAAGGACCAACTTGGCATCCCAGCGAAGCTGCCTTGTGCTGCTTGTGCTCAAGTGTAAGGGGACGTCACACTAAATACTTACCACTGTAGCTTATAAAAGCTGTTTTTCTACGGTCTTTCACTTTTTAATACTGCATACAAATGTCCTGTTTTTTTCTGTTTGTAATTGTAATACTGAGAAACGTATAATTATATATGGTTATTATACCATTGCTAAAAGACTTTTGCACAGTACTGCAGCACGGTAGTTTGGTTGGTATCACTGCCACCTCACAGCAAGATGGTTCCCGGGATCAACCCCAGAGTGGAGCAGCCTCGATCCTTTCTTTATGGGGTTTGCATGTCTTTCTTGTGTCTGCGTGGGTTTACTTTGGGTACTCCCGTTTCCTCGCACAGTCCAAAGATATGGTCCTGACACGTTACTGACACTAAAGCAAGATGGCATGAGCATGCAAAAAATAATCTAAACAGCAGTTCTGTAAATATTCTCCTAACAAAAGAGGGGTAATAAAAACTAGAAATGACTTTTGCAACACGGCTCTGCCCTGCCTACCAGGTGAATGAAATTGCAGCAGTGCTCGCTTTCCATCTGTCAGTCTTATGTCAGGAATTTCGATCCATTACACAGTACTGTAATCCTGTGCGCACATGCAGGTTGAGAAATGACATCATCCTGTGATCTGATTACTGATGGTGCTTTCTAGTTCAACTTTGTTTGCGTACACGCCTTGTAAATCCTGTTACACCACGCTGTTCAAGTTGCCCTAATCCAGGAGTTGCATCCTTCTGCTCAACATCACAGGGAGGTGCAGCTTACAAATCATTACTTACAGCCTGTAATTACGATACGTAATACAGCATGTACGAAGCTTACCGGGCATGCTTTTGTTAATAAGGTTGAGGAACGGTGTGTTAATCTGGCCAGTGGAGTTAATCTGACCTGACCAGTGGAGTTAGACTCTGCACTCTTGCCTACTATGTCCTGTTAGGGTTCGAGCCTTCTCTCCTCACCTGTTTATGCAGAACCATGCATTGAGAATTACTGTGTCGTCCCTCTCTCGCTTATCAATTATTTTGCCCCATACGATATTAGGCCTTAACCTCAGAAACAGGATCTTCCATGGATTTTGATTAAGTGTCAGAAGTGTCAATTGTGTAAATTGAGTTAAATCAATATATTAAAAAGTATTCTGATTCCTAATCTGATCACATACAGTATATACTACATATCAGGTACTATATGGGTGGTGGATCATTCTCAGCACTGCAGTGACTGATGTTGTGGTGATGTGTTGAACTGATGATTGGATCATTCACGGCTTCACAGCAGTGCTGCTGGAGTTTGGAACCACCTCAGTGTCCCTGACCAAAACCTCGCATGCTGCGAGCTGGTAAAGGATTAGAGGATGACTAACACAAGCTATGCAGTAGTGTTTCAATATCTGAGTGGGTAAACAGTGAGTGTTTTGAAACTCCAGCAGCACTGCTGTGAATGATCCGATCATTCCAGCTCATCCGTGTCGCTGCTGTGCCACTGCAGTGCTTAGGATGATTCAGCACCCAAATAGAACCTGATCTGTGCTGGTTCTGTCCATTAGAGAACTGGAAATGGGGAAAAGTGTATATAGAGGAGCAGATGGACTACAGTCTGTAACAATTACAGAATCAGAATCTAAACTGGGAAATATAGAATAAACGTGCATGTGTGCACTGACTACATTTGATAAACTAAAACTAATTGTGCATGTGCAGGATTGGGGAGGGAGGTGGCGGTTGGTCCGAGTCTTTAAAGTTCCCGTTCTCAAGCTCTGCTAGGAAGGAAACCGCTGAAAAAGAGACCTGATTGCGAGGGATTAGCAAAGATCTCCTTCACCCTCATGGAATAAAAGATCAAATTCGTTCACTTTAACATGTAGAGGAAGATGGATCCTGAGAATCCCCTCTCTCTGTTTTCCAGTCACTCCTGCTTTTACTCTTCTCTTTTATTCCTCACTCTGCCTCTCAGCTGTTATTTTGGTCTGACACTCTCCATTGTTCCTATAGCAGTGTTAAAGTGAAAAGCGGCGCTTTGAGAGGTGAGATAGACTGTGTATTGTTTAGACGGGGTCAGGCCGTGAGCTCTCTTTTGTTGCCGCTTCCTTACCACTGTCCACGGCGGCTCTAGAGCCTTTCAACTTCGTTTCCTTATTTCAGAGTTTCAGCAGCCGAGAGCGATTCAACACACCATTTTTGGTCTATATGGTTAATCGGTTATTTGGGACTGACGTATGTGAAACTGGGAAACCTGTTTTTTTTTTTTTTTTGGAATAACAACTGTCTGGTAAATGGTTAACACATGAAACAGCTTCACTCGTACCATGTCCTTTTGGTTAGTTGCCAGCGGCTTGAACATTAACAAACTTCACCAAGCAATAGGGGAAGTGTTTAAAGTCTCAACTCTTGTGTTGATGGTTGAGTCTCTGGTTTTCCCCCACAGTTTATTGTTGCATCTGAAGCAGGAGGGCCACAAAAACTGACCAAATCGTTGCAAAACTGCAGGGTGATGAAAAGCTGCTCTGGCTTTTTTCTTTTTTCGTTGTTCTTTTCCGTTTCCTTTATCTGCATGTTGTTGGCGATAATTAACATCTCTCTTCCTTTCTATATCACGTTGCAAAACTTATTTAAGTGAGAGGTGTCAGTTTTTCAGACTTGTCAGTGTTTCTGCAAAGACGGTGCTCAGCCTGAGACCATCCAGTGACTTGTTTTTCCTCATCATTCTCACTTATGTGAGCTGCATTTGGAAACAGAAGTTGACGAGAGGTCAGTACTATGTGCGGGCCTCAGTACTAAACAGCCGGTCTAGCCCCATAACACACGCACAACGAACCTTAAAAAGAACAGCGCTTGGTACCATGTCTGCTGTCCTTCTTCTTCCTCGCGGCATTGACCCAGTTCTGGAGATGGTGATCGGCGTCGTGCGCACACATCACTCGCAACTTTTCCGCTCTCCCTCTAGAGGTAGAAAGCCGGGCTTGTTTTAGGCGCAATCGTGATCTAAACGTGCATGGATTTTGGAACTTACCAAAGAATTTGAAATTCAGGAGGTGAGAGAAAGCATGGCCTATCCTCCCCTGACCCGCCAGCAGCCACAGCTCTGTGTGTGCGTGCGCAGTCGGGGAGATGAATGGATGTAGGCAGGTTGTGGGTGACGTGAGGCTCTGGCTGTGCTGCTGGCTGCAGACCCTGCGAGCCAAAGCTCCTCTCCCACCTTTCCTCTCTCAGACCAGCGTTCATGCATCTTTCAGTAGCCAGCGATATTTTTAGCTCCTGTATTATGCAACCAGCACCTGTCATTTGATCTCCTCGCTGGAGAGCGAGCGAGAGAGGAAGGATGAGAGGGAGGAGGAGAGACAGGAGCTTAAATGGTGCTTTGCTGAATATCCTACAGATTTGACCTCTTTCTCCCATTTTTCTTACCACTCTTTGTATTTGTCTGCTTACAGAGATGCAGTACTGTGCAAAAGTCTAAGGCATTCTCTATTTTTTTGTTTATATTCTGCTTGTTCTTAATTTCACTTTTGGTGGCGCTTTGTAGTTCTACAGTTACGCACTGAAGTCCATCCGTTTCCCTAATGACCTTTTAAGTCTCCTTTACTGTGTTCTCTAATGGTCAGAACCATTAGAAGGACCCACCACAGATCAGGGGCTATTTGGGTGTTAATGTATGCTGTACTTGTATGAGCGGGTCAGACCCTCATTTTTCTCAGAGATTTAATCGACCCCAGTGTTACTGCTGGACTGAAAAGAATTCACCAGCCAAAAATGTTTAGGCAGCTGCATCCTGTGAGTACTGATGAAGGATTAGAGGATGACTAACACAAACTGTGCAACAACAGAGGAGCTGCTGTGCCCGACTTTGCATCTACAACATGAAGCGATATAGTAAATGTCTTTAATAAAGTCTGCAGTGATTAAAGTGTTTTTAAACTCCAGCAGCATTGCTGTGCCTTGTCCAATCCTACCAGCTTACAAAAAGTGCGAGTGCAGTACTGAGAATAATCCACTACCCAAATAGTACCTGATCTGTACTGGTCCATTGGGACTCTTGATCATTAGAGAACCTTTAGAGTACAGGAGACAAACAAAGTCTATCTGATCTGTACTGATGTTTAGGTAGGTCATGTATGTTTAAGTAGACATCTACTAGAATGCCCGGCCCCATGGTTTGTCTGAAAAATATTGCCCAGAGCATCATCCTCTTTCCACTGGCTAGTCTTCTTCCCCCACAGTCCGTCCTGGTGACTTCACTTTCCCAGGTAAACACGACAGAATAATCATACGGTGGAAAAAATGGAACTCATCGGAAGGTGACCTTCTTTCCCCGGTTTTGACGGTCACAGCTCCGTTCTCAGCAGGAAGACTGTGTGTTGTGACATATTCCTTTTGTAACCAGCATTTAGCATTCTCTGACATATAGACTATGTAGCATAGCAGTTAAGCTGCTACTATTGGGTTCTTGAGCAAGACTAATTAACTCCTAAATGCTTGGCTTGCAGATATTGTAATAGCTAAGATGTACCACAGGAGCTGGATGGGATTTGTTACTCTCATGCATCAGGGAGTCTTGGGTGTCTTTGGGTGTCCTGTTCATGGTTTGTCCCTCTTCAGAACACTGCTGATTGGAAGCACTCAGAAGCCATGTTGTTTAAGACACCCAGTCATCCGAAGACAACAATGTGTCCCTTGTTCAAATCTCTCAGATCTTTACTGCTGAGCATTTCTTCCACATCCAACACATCAACCACGAGAGCCAACTGTTCACTTACTGACTCGTATCTATCAGCCCTTAAAATGTGCTGTTGTATGAGTTACATTAGTTATAGATTAGTTATAAGTGTGAGAACAAGCTTAGGCCATTATATGAAGCGAAGCCAGTCGCGTTTAAACGTGAACTGTGGAGTCTGACTTTTATTCTGTTTCGTGTTATCATCTCATCTTCTCCTCAAGGTTCGAATGTGCCAGAACACATTCACAGATAGAGTCAAGTGACTCGAATGCTGCTCGCATTCAAACCCATCCCTATTCTCCTCGTCCCATTTGCTGAGGTGTTCAGACTTATGTGGGATAGACCTGGGTCATGTGACAGGCTTTTCTATTGTCTTCTTTTCCATAAACACAATTGAGCGAGGTGACTGTGTTTAAAAGGGTTGTGAGAGTGGAAAAAGGAGGCAAGTGAGGTCAGGTAGTTTTAGAAAATGTGAATTCTTGACTTCAGAAAATAATTAGCATTTTGAAAACAAATTCAGACATGAACAAACGTCATGCCTACCAGAGTTCTTATTTCAGCTCGGTTTAAAGCCCTGTGTACATCACTGAAAATGGCTGAACTGTGTGTTTTCATGTCCTTTGCTTCCATGCTCCTGCTCAGTACAAGGTTTGTTTGTACCTACAACCTCTATGAAGTTGAAGGCAGTTTGTTTTAGCATTGTTTTACCAAGATTATTTCTCTTCCACAACTGTGGAAGTCTCAGTGACTGAAGCAGCAGCATAGAGGAACCACGTTAACCACATTAAATGCACACATTCAGTAATTGTACAACCTCAAAACAGAAGACAATTTGGAAATTGCAAATAAAAAAAATGCTTTGGCTTTAATTGTATTGCAAATGCTATGTACCTAGTCAACTTTATATCATTTGTTAATATACATTCAACCCTGCAATACATTCCAGTACAGCATTTCCCACAATTTTGCCATTCCTTCTCACAACATTTAAAAGACATTTTAAGGAACCAAGCCATAGTGTTTCAGGTGTTATTTTGCCCTTTTTGCAGTCAGTAATAGTCACATTATTTGTTTCAAAATTCTTTGCACATTCTCTATTGGGCACAGGTTAGAACTGCAGACAGATCAGTCGAGTACCCTCTTCTTGCCTTTGTCATGTGTGCAACATGTGGTTTTGCATTATTTTGTTGAAAATGTCCCTGGTTGTCTTGAAGCAGCAAATGTAAAGCATATGTTACTCTGAAATCACAGTGTACTTTGACATTATTGCTGCCATTACAGAAGTGTAAATGACCCTTGCCAAGGACACTGACACAACCCCATACCATGAAAGACCCTGGTTTTTGACATGGCTTTTGCCAATAACAGTCTTCGATGGTCTTTGGTCTGGATAGAAATCTAAAATCCTGATTCAGATGATCACAATATACATTTCCACAGTGTGATAGGCCATCCCAGATTATTGCCTCCAAGCCCTGAGCTCTTTTTTAGTTCCCTGTTCTTTGACGTTTTCTGTGGAATTTGTGACTAAGTCGATAAAGGTTTACCAAGGTAATCACTTGTGATTATTTCAGCGGTTAATAAATGACGGTTCAGTGCAGTGCAGTCTGATTGATCATATATCACAGGTTGATAATATTTTACCCAGTTCTATTAGATGCACCACGTTTTACAAGCGTGTTTTAAATGAATGCGTGGAAAGCGGAACAAGGCTCTTAGATGGTCGATAACAATCTGTTTTACGAGAAAAAACCAAAAAGAAATTATCTTAGCCTGACTTTAATATGATTAAGGCATTTTGTGTGAGATTGCTCCTTACCATTTGGACAAGCTACCACCTGCGACTGCTGTTTTACCTTCTATATTAGTGCTATGGTATTAGGGACTGGACTCTGGACCTGATGGACCACACAGTTGAGTCTTTAAACAAGGCTTTTAATCCACTATTGCTTGAATTGTTAGGCTGTATGAGTTGTAAGTCGTTCTGGATAAGGGTGTCTGCTAAATGTTGTAAATGTTGTGTTGCGGTGCAGGGTTCTGCTCTCAGCATTTTGTCTGCACATCCAGCAAGCTGTTTTGCTGTGTACTGCTACTATTTGTGAGCATTTTGTCGCACTTACAATTTTCACATGTTGTGTGTACACAACTCTTCTCCAGGCACACTCGAGGCCCACTGGTCAGCGTTTTTATGGTTGGCCATGTTGGTTTCACTGGCCATTGTGATCGTGTTACCACAGCCTCACGGGATACGAGCTCTCATCGCATCCACGATCCTGCGGCTCATCTTCTCAGTCGGCCTCGAACCCACGCTCTTTCTGCTTGGGGCCTTCAATGTGAGTATCTGTACATGCTTTTCCAGTTTGTCTATGTGTGTGTGTGTGTGTTCGTGTTTGAGAGAGAGTCCACCGCACACTATGGGCATACTGTGTTGAGCTGAGGTGTGGAGTGCGTCACTGAGTCATTCCCCCTGCTCTCTCACCCTCATGCTAAAGCGTTGGACAGTGAAAGGTTCTTCGTGTTCTCCTTTAGCCCACACTTTCTCTCACATTCAAAGTCAATACGAATACAAGTGTGTACAGGCGGTGACATCCTGCCCTGCCCTGTTAACAGGCTCTGCTTACGTTTTACATTTCTATTTTTAATCATTTAGTAGACAACCTTAATCTGACCATGCAATAGAAGGCTTTGAAAAGACTCAGACAAGCTTTTTAAAGGGCAAAAGTTCGACACCATCTCACAGGGTTTTAGTCACAGACTAGTTTTTCTATAAGACCCCTGTATGCTCACTAGATTGTAGCTAGATCGATTCGAGATTGTTTCCCATCATGCTGTTGGAGAAAACAGCATGTATTGAGATTTCATATTGCTATGTAGAATTGCATTTTAAGCATTTCATTTTGTTCATTTTGAACATTATTCAAAGTCATTATCCAGTTTAACAGTGACATACTGAGACGGTCTGCATGAGAATATAGAAAAACTAGTCGTGTTTGAGAATGAGCCAGAGATGTTATTGTACTTGCGTTGCTGCTCTTAACTGGTGCTGGACACAGCTTATTTATTGGTTGTCGACAATGTTCACGTCACCGTTTGCGTAAGCCAAGACCTACAACTTATGATTGATTTTAAGCATGGTGGCATTTACTGGAATGTCAAGACTAGAAAAAGACTGACTTAAGGCATCTATCCTGACCACCTTAAACCGAGCTAATGAAATGGCACAACTGCAACGCAACTCAAGTGAGACTCGTGATTTTATTCCATGTTGGGGAAATCTGACACCTGATGCAGTCACACTGTCACAGAAATTGTGGGTTACGGGCCTTGCTCAAACAACCAGCAGCTTGGCAGAGATTGAATTAAAGCCCTGAACCTGCTCATAAATACCTTTTCCACCTTACTTTGCTCAGCATTTCCCCTGCAAAAGATAGAGATTGTTTAGAGTAAAAAATCTGGTTCTTATTTGAAACCAGGATCTAATGAATAGCTTTTTATATTACCAAATAAAAACTCTTTACGTTACTCTTAAGTTTTCTACTGCTGGGACTCAAACCCAGGTCACTGCACTGGTAGGCCATAGCCATACTAGTGTATGGTCTGCTTTTCAAAATAATGTGTGAAAATGTTAAATAGCAGTGAAATTCGAATACTAATTTTGAACGGGTACACACAAAATCGAAAGCTGATGCACACAGATTGCCTTGTATTTGTCTTTGTTGATATACATCATTATTTGCATTTTACAGTAATCCTAGGTCTAACGTTACAGGAAACTGCGCCGCTCTTGCACGTGCCACTGTTTTACATGCTCAAATAAGTGCCCTGAACTACAGTGGAAATGCAAACTGCAGGATGAGCGACGGCTGGTTTCTCTCTCAGCACAGTGCATCCTCTCATTCTGTCCTCTGAGGAAAGTGATTTCAGCAATGGAGATAATGAGTGTCTGCAGTGGACTGGAACATAAACAGTTTAGTCTGTCAGCTTTTTCTGTCTGTTTATATTGGGCTTACGCGCCACATTTACATGTTGTGTGTACATGGTGGAGCCCACTACAGTTTCCTAACTCTGCATTTCTAAAGCTTGTTTGTTTGTTATGGCTTCATTATACACCACCTTGTTTCTACACTCCAGGTCCATTGTATCAGTTCCACCTACCATAAAGAAAACAGTGCCACTTACCACAGCACAAAAAAAAGGATAATACAAACCCGGTGCATGTGCTTTTTCCAGGTGTGCAATAAGGTGATTTTCCTCATGAGCTTTGTGGGGAATCGGGGGACGTTCACACGAGGTTACAAGGCGATGATCATGGACGTAGAGTTCCTGTATCACCTGCTCTACCTCATCATCTGCATCCTGGGAGTCTTCGTTCATGTCTTCTTCTACAGTCTGCTGGTGACACACGCATACGCAAACACACGTAGTTACAGAGGCACTTGGGTTTCAATGACATGAATTCACAAGTGCACTTGCAACACAAACACAGTATCCAGGCATGCACGTTGCCTCTTCCTTACCATTATACAGACCGACATACACAGTCAGAGATGTAAATCCTTTGATGTTATCGCGCTGGTCTCTGTTCTCCGTACAGCTCTTTGATCTGATCTACCGTGAGGAGACGTTACTGAACGTGATAAAGAGCGTAACGAGGAACGGCCGCTCCATCGTTCTCACCGCAGTGCTCGCTCTCATCCTCGTCTATCTCTTCTCTATTGTCGGCTACATCATCTTCAAGGACGACTTCATTCTAAACGTTGACCGAATTCCCAACAAAACTCTTGGTATGGACGCCAGTCGCGGTCCACTGGCTTAACTGATATTATGCCGCGTGTGCACATCGCCCAAAACAACGTCTGCCATTTTCCTTTTGGCAAATAGAAATGAGCGAATTTCTTAGTAGTAAAAGTTCCATTAAAGTGTCCGTAAATTATAGGAAGGTACAGAATCGCAACACTTCCTTCATAAAGCTTATTTTGAAGATAAAGTCTCTGCTCCACTCCTTTCCTAGAAAATGGTTTATTACTTTGTAGGTAGGCTGACATTGCTGTTTCCTTGCAAGTTTCCTCGCAAGTCTTCATTTGTCGTTATCCAGTCAAATTAGCATGTGCATAGACAGTGATGTCTTTTTATTAATAAATAGTGAATGCATAGCACCTTCTTTAGTATACTAAGAAGGGGTTAGATAAGCTTTGGCCCAGTCCCAGTAGTGAAAGTCATAAAGCTGTATGGCCAGATGTCTTGCCCTTTTCTTAATAGACACCCATATTTAAAATATCATCAGAAGGGGCCTGCAGCAGGTGCAGCAGCAAGTCACTCTGTTGAGTAGTTTTTTCATCGGATAGTACAACTCTGTCATATATGTCCTGTAGCGCAGGAAAATGAAGAAAATGCAGAGAAGTGTTTTGAATTTATTTATTTTTTGTTATTTGCCTTTGTTCGTGAAATACATATTGACTTAATGTTTCATATTTACCTGTTTGTGACCCCTTCTCTGTGTTAGGACCCTACTGCATGCCACTGGATTTGATTTTAAAGCTGTATTCTGTGCTATTCCTTGTATAAATCAGAGCAAACCGCCACAATGATGAGTGAATTCCTGTCGGGTGAAGTTTGTCAGAAAGAAGGTGGAGAGAACTGTTCAGCAGGGGCCACGACTGAATGTAAGCACTAACTCACTCACACACACAGACGTTTGTCTCACTATCCTTGTGGGGACTTTTCACTGATATACTCGCCAGATAAAATACTAGTGACCCGTGACTGAAACTTATCTAATAGTAACATTTTTCTGCCTTAATTCTGAGAATTTCCTGTTCAATGGGTTTTTTCAGCTACTTCCTTCACACAATGGCCTTTGGCACACCCACACATTTTTGCTAACCATTAACATGTGCTTTGCAACCAATTTTTCACAAACCCCGCTGGTATTTGTTGCCCAAGCATCCTCATGCAACACCATCTGCGGGAGCCTGAAGTAATTACCACCTTAAACATTTTTTTAAAAACATTTCATCTTTTTTTTTTTGGTCTTGTTATGTAATGAGTATAATGAATACCGTAACTAATTAATGCTACACCTACCCAAGTCCTAACCTTAGCCTCAATAACCCAATGGAGATCTTTTGACTCTTTTTTTTTTTTTTGCAAAATCACTATGGATACTGTGGATTAAAAAATGTCAGCTCTTTCCCTCATTGTAATATAAACATGGAACCAAACGGTCACACACACACACACACCCTTGCGCATTCCTCTGAAAATGAATTAAGGCTCTAACAACCGACTCCTTGCCGATTTGGCTGGGTTAACAGGGAAATGCTTGACTGTGAAGTACAAGGCCACTTCAGGTTCCGAGTTAGGCACCGTGGCCTAAGAACAAGAGGAGTCAAAGGTTAATTAAGTCACAGCGTATGAGGCTGACATTAATGATCAGGAGGTCACAGGAGTCACACTGGTAGAGGTTAAAAAGTCAAGTCTTTACATCCCAGATTTTGGGGGAGAGCTTTATAAGAAGATCAGGCAGTCTGATCCATCTGAACTTGCACCCCTCTGCACCATGTGGTCACCACGAGTGTAGACTGGGTGTGTGTGCGCTTTCGTGTGTGTACCAGCTTTATTAAACACGGCACGGTTATGAAAAGGAATAACAGGAAACGCTGTTAATTGCTGTCAAAAGCAGGTCAGGCTTACTGTCATTTGTCGTTGTTAAATATAAAACAGTTTTCACGTTTGATCTTTTTTCCTCGTTCCATTTGAACCATCTAGCATTTATCTGATGTGTGTCAGTATTGTTGGACTAATTTGACTGTGCTTGGTGTATATGTGTGTTCAAAAGTGAATTGTGTACATGTTTGACTCAGCCATCTCGGCTTTGGTGCTGGAGGATAAGGAGCGGACGTGTGACTCTCTGCTCATGTGCATCGTGACTGTGCTCAGCCACGGGCTTCGAAGTGGCGGAGGAGTCGGGGATGTACTACGGAAACCGTCTAAAGAGGTACAACGCGTAACCTTTATCTCATCGCAGCCTCAACCCTGACATAACATTACTTCCTTATATGACGCATTTTTACAATGGAGAATCGCAGCAAAGCAGCAAAACGTATCAAGGCCTAAATCCCTAACTGGGCATGCCTAGGGTGACTGTGATGAGGAAATCTTGGGATGACCAAGACTCAAAATAAGACCCCAACCTCCTTGGGTCTTCTCATAACGCTTCTTCATCCAATTTGGTTCTGTCTGTGGAAAAAAATCATTTTGAGTGCCTTAATTGTCCCACGGGTGCTCTTTTAGTCTTTTTTTTCTGTGTATTTGTGTTTTCGATTATTATTTTTCTCTCCCCTCTATGTATTAGAGACTAAGTTTCCCCTCTTTTAATGTAAATAGATCGTTGCCTGACATATACAGAGATAATGATTTGGTGATCTACATTCAACGGAAGACGGAAAATAGTAAGATTTAAATTAGAAATGTTTTTTTTATTCATGATTTTGTTTAAATTATGGAATAAGAATTGTATTAGCACCGTTACTGTATTTTGTTTTGTTTTATTCTATACTAGATTAATGGGACAATCATCTGACATGTATGGACATTGTGAGCTTAATGTCAGCTCTTTTGTAATTTGTTTTTCCTGTATTGACTTTTCCATTGAAAAGAAAATAATACAGTACAATTAGTAAGATTTAGGTTTAGCTCAGACTGTGCCAGATCAGAGACAAAAGCAGAAGGCAAACAAACTGATCTTTGGAACAAACACTTGAACCTGCACTCTATAAGCGTGTTTCTGGAATTTAAATAATATCCTTAAAGGAGAGTGAGAGGATGGGTAAAATGCGAGTGTGGGACAGTTACGCGAGCACCCAAGGAGGCTTGGGGTTGGCTAGGACCGAGTAGTCTCAATCATGACTCAAGCTGGAATGAACAAAACAGAACCCCAACATATAATCTAAGCCACAACACAAAGAAAGGTTTCATTTTGAGTCCTGGCCCTCCCAAGGTTTCATCCGTATAAGGTTTAGGGAGTTTTTCCTTTCCACTAAAATTGTAAAGCTTCTTTGAGACCATGTTCTACTGTACAAAGCACTATATAAATAAGTCTGACTTGACTTGACATGAACCTTTCTGGTGTGTAGCACTTCTCACTACCACAGTCTCAATCATATGAACGGAGGCATTTCTCTAAATCCCGAATCTCACCTCAGAGTCTCAAAAAGCAGCTTGAGTTGTGAGTGAGATGCAGGCATGGGAGCGTGAGAATGTCTGAAGAACCCTGTGAAACAGTTGGGATGAGAATAAAAATGAGTACGTAATTAAAAACACTGCTTGCTTACTTCACTGCCAGTGTGCTTACCAGTGTAGGTGCGTTCAGTTTGAGCAGCAGCAGATTGAGTGAAATTGTGCAATTATTTTACAACCTCCAGAGACATTAGACAAGCAGTCTGTAATCACTGCAATGTGAGCGATCAGTAATAAAAATCAATTTGACTCTGTTGTGCAAATAATCCTAAAACCAAAAGGCTGGCCTTCTCAGTTTTGTGTTTTTCTGTGCTTTTTTTGTGTTATTCAGTTCTGTGTGTTCACTCAATACCACTGATACTGTGATCAAATACAACATCTTCTGAAGCACTGATTTTGTGTTAACTAAGCTTTACAGTTTCATCAATGATGTAGCTAGGTATTTCGAAAAAACAAAGCAAACATACCATGTTTAAAGGCTTCAGGTTTTCAAGTCTTTGTGAGTTGATGTGAATGGCCTTGGATGTGAGCTTGATATTACTTGATCTTGACTTGTTGCCTTGCACGGTGGCTCAGTGCTGCCTTACAGCAAGAAGGTCCAAAGTTCAATCCCAGGGTAGAGCGGCCCAGGTCTTTTCTGTGTGGAGTCTGCAAATCCTCCCTTGTCTGTGTGGGTTTACTCTGGGTACTCCACTCTGGGTTCCTCTCATAGTCCAAAGACATGTGTGTTAGGTAAATTGATTACTAAATTGGCATTGACTTGAATGTGTATATACATATATTTGCATATAAATTTATGTCATTTAGCAGACACCCTTATCCAGAGCGACTTACAATTAATACAGTCTTACAATAAAGCAATTTTAGGTTAAGGGCCTTGCTCAGGGACCCAACTGTGGCAACTGTGGTGGGGCTTGAAGTCCAGTACCCTAACTACTAGGCCACCACAGTCCGTCCCATATATATGACTAGCCTTGAGGGAAACTTGTGTATAGATTTAACCTCCTGTGTGTTTCTCAAATGGCCACTAATGCCGATGGAGATGTTAAAGAAGCCAAATAACCAAATAAACAACGTTGCCCTGTTTCTTCTGCAGGAGTCTTTGTTTGCAGCCAGGGTAATATATGATCTGCTGTTCTTCTTCATGGTCATCATCATCGTCCTCAACCTGATCTTTGGTGTCATTATCGACACCTTTGCTGATCTAAGAAGTGAAAAACAGAAGAAAGAAGAGGTCCTAAAAACCACCTGCTTTATCTGTGGTTAGTGGACGCGTTTTATAATTTATACAACTACAGACTTCTACAACACAAGTCCTTCTTTGATTAAAGTTCCAGTGGTTGCTATGACTTCAGTTACACACACTCACCAGTCACTTTATTAGGTACGCTTACTGTACTTCCTTCCATTTGATCAGTTCCACTTACCGCAGACATGCTCTTTGTAATACTGTAATCACAGACTGTAGTCCATCTGTTTTACTCTGTTCTCTACTGGCCAGGAACCCCACAGGACCAGCACAGATCGGCTACTATTTGGATAGTGGGACTGGAGTGACACTGATGTGGTGGTGTTGGTGTGTGTTGATCTGATATGAATGGATAAAACGCAGCAGTGCTGCTGGAATTTTCAAACACTGTAGTACTTCAGCACTTTAGTAAATGTAAAGTCAGATGCAGTAGCTCATCTGTTGTCTCATTCATTAGAGAGGAGAGTAAAGTAGACTAACAAAGTATCGAAACAGGTAGAGTACAGTCTGTAAGAGGAACTGATCAAATGGACAATGAGACTGAGCAGGACAGAAGTGCAGGGGTCAAGAGGAGATGTCGGACACATTTGAAGAGGGCATGTAAGGAAAGTCTTAATAGATGGAGCTAATTTTGTTTTGGGGAAAAGGAGAAAAGCTGTGCCTTTTTTTCAGGAGATGAGACCGCTCTAGTGAGAGGTCCAAAGTGTTTGCAGACAGTAGAGACAGAGATCATGGACCCAAGTAATACTGCATGATGATTTTAAAGTCTGACCGTGTTCAAAGAATGGTAATTGGACGACACTAAGTTAATCCTAGTTCTTGTGTCATGTGAGCAGCATTGTGACCTGACCCATGACCAGGGCGACGTGCCAGCGCTGCTGTTAAGACTGCCTCTGTATTCTCTGTAATTCTGCATGGCAACTCTACTATGTGTATCCGGAAGTCCTCATTAACCAGCTCAGCCGGCTAGCAGGCACACGGCGAGCAGTTTTAGCTCTGTAAACACCAGGACGTTCCTTCTTCCCAGAAGGCTTATTCATGGCTGTGGGGGAGTGCCTTCACACACAGATTTTTCACAGTCTCCCAATGACGAAATGCTAATTTCTTGTTGTTCAGTAGGGAAGGGGGTTTTAGGACTTGCTCAAAAGCATGAATCACGTGTAGGATGTGTGAAGTTACGGAATTTGCACTTGAACTCGAACTGCATTTGCGATGTTTGACCAACACTAATAATATATCTGGTTTTGTTTTTTTTAAATATGTCGATGCATATCTATAGATGCAGGCTCTCCAATGTGGATGATCTGATCTCATCAAGAGAAGTGTTGAGGTCGATCCACTGGTCACGTCACAAAAAGAAACTCCCTTTTTTGACTGTCACAAGACCCATTACCTCCATTTAGTCATGACACACACATAACACAAACAAGATATTTTTGTTGACTTTTCAGTTCCTCAGTCAATAACATTCCCACCGATTACTCATAATGCAGTGTGGCTTGTTTAAGTTAATTATTCCCCTTTAATGAAATGCCTGTGACATGCATTGGTGAATATGTATAATGAACAGGGCACAACAGCATCCTCATCTCCCAGTAGAAAGAACGCCGCATTTCGGAACGATTGGTTTTGAGTGCCTGTTCCTTTAAATGATA
Organism: Parotocinclus haroldoi; assembly: GCA_034779995.1. Classification (NCBI taxonomy): domain Eukaryota; kingdom Metazoa; phylum Chordata; class Actinopteri; order Siluriformes; family Loricariidae; genus Parotocinclus; species Parotocinclus haroldoi. The sequence continues at coordinate 17,373 of JAUZST010049512.1, read as the reverse complement.
ATGAACAGCTGCTCATCCCCCACACACACACTCCCTCAGTGATTCACGGCAAGTCATACATATCTTGTGAATAAAATCAACAGTGAAGACATCTTGCGCTCTCGTTGTCTTACATTCAACTAACAAACTAAGTGTTTCCATTATTGTGGATCCAGCAGCACATAATGGCAGTAACGTTATAGCTGTTAGCAATTATTCAACTTTTGAACGAATGGTAGAATTGTTTTGCATCGTGCAGTTTAACCTAGTTTATTGTAATATTCACAACCTTGTGATTTGGGGGGCAGTTTCTGGCAACTGTAGTTACGACGTTGGCATTAGGCATTTTTTTTTTACACCAAGACGACTTTGTAACAGTTCATAGAACCGTGCCCACTTTGTCGGGTGCATGAGCCGCAGGGAGTGAGTTTGTTGTTTTTGTTCTTGTTTTGGTAACAGTTCATACTGTGAGCAGGTACTTTTTGAACTATAAGGCATCGGTCCAGTGGTGGCACAAGTATACAGAGATCTGTCCAGATGCAAACACCTGTGTTGAGCTTAACTGCCATTTTTAAATATACTTGTACTCCTTGGCTTTATATACGGCAGATGTTTGTGCTTAAAATGAAGGGGAACAAAAAACAAATGGACAATTTGGTGTGAAAGTGCCTATTAAAAATAAACTCCACTCAGCTCTTCTGGCCTCAGAGACTGGGGGTCATGGCAGTGATTTGAACTGGTCTGGGCAGCCAGCATCAGCGCTTCCCATGATTTGCTCCTAGCTGCGTAATAGTGCATAATGCTTAATCTGGTGCTTGCAAGAACAAAATGGAATTGGAACATTTTTAAGACTTAAACTTAGTCGATAGGTGATGTTACTCAGATAAGGAGTGGGGTCATTCTAATTAACCTCCTTGTAGCTCAATGAGGAGAGCGAAAAATTAAGTGGCTTGTTGAATGCTATGTTTTCAGAACTAGGCAACATACCAAAATTGCTCAGTGTACATGCACAAGCACTGAAAAATGAGTTATACATACACTAATTGCCTCAACAACCAATCAGTGGTTTTTATCCACGAGCAGAGGCGTGAGTTAAACAACAAAGGCTGTCATTGACCTAAAAAGATTACTGGTCATGTCCTTGCTTGCTTGTTAGCTCATGTTTGGACTGCAGTCTTTTGTAAATTGGTTGATATGTTTAGAGACTTTTTGGTGCAACCAAAAAGATACCAAAATTGAGTTATGATTGAGATGATTGCTGTATTTCAGTGTAGGAAACATTTTGTATATTAACCGAATTGCACAACCAAGGTCTACCTGTTTATATTATGGTCTTGTATAAAAACGTTATTACATGGAACTTGCATTCAGCGCATTTAAACACAGCTGGGTTTATAACTAATAGTAATTAATTAATTAATAACTAAAATGCAAATCCAGTGGAAGTGATGGTGATACTCAGCATGACATTAAATTAAGAATGGCTGTTCACCCCAGTCTTCCTGTACAGAGCCACGACTTTAACGAAACACTGACCTGTGAGAGCTAGAATCCATAAATGCAGCTTTGGATGCTCACTTTGCAGGCTTGGAGAGGGACAAGTTCGACAACAAGACAGTGACGTTTGAGGAGCACATCAAAGTGGAGCACAACATGTGGCATTACCTGTTCTTCATCGTGCTTATCAAAGTGAAGGACTCAACTGAATACACGGGACCTGAGAGCTACGTCGCTGAGATGATCAGGGTAAGAGGATTTCATTTAAAAAAATGCCTCTTAATTTCGAGCTGCCAAAGCCGGCCAAACAAATTCAACAGCACGATCTTGCATACTATTCAAATTAGGCACCTTTCAACTGTGTGCGCGCATGTGTGTGTGTGTGTGTGTGCGCGCGCGCATGTTGCTTGCATGCCGTTTTCAGCTTTGTACTTTCTGGTTCTTTGACTTTGTGTGTGTCGGAGTAGAGGGTAGTGATGTTCATACATGCCACTAACAGACTGTAAATGAATCATAGCATCATGTTCTGGAAACCTGTGAGTGTGCAGCCATGCAGTTCCGTGTGCATGAGCTTACATGGTGAATAACCAACCACTTTAGATCAGTTCCCTGATGCTGTCTGCTCTGCCCTTCTCTGGAATACACGTGTGTTGTGACGCATTTGAAATAACAACAAAGGCTTTGATAGTAAAACCAGTATGAAAGCCCACTCACAGATTCATTTAGGGACTTTCAGAAAATCTGCTGGTTAGCACAGGCGTAGCTAGAGGTCTCAGTATGACTGTAATCTGATAAGGCGTCTTTTTTGGTGGTCTCATAGCTAAGGCCGGAATAACAAATATACGCACACTTCTGTGCAAAAGTCTCAGGCATAGAAGACAAATCTGTCTCTATCTGCCAGTTCTCTTAGTAACACTGTGATGCTGTCTTTGTTGGAAATCAGCTGGTGAGTTTTTCCAGCATCTATAAATATATAGAGAGAGGTGCAGGGGAAAAACATTCAGCATGTCAAGTTGGTGGTCAAATAGCATTAAAATACCTAAGAGCAACGATTGAGACGATGGCTTTCCAAAAAAAAAAAAAAAAAAAAAAAAGCAGGGGTCAAATGTAAGAGACCACCAGTGAGTGAAAAGTTGTGCATTTTGTATTCATTTATTAGTGTTATCTTTTTTGCATTCTGAATTCATTGATGAGTCCTGATGATGTTCTAGGGAGCCATTGCATATGGCGATCACCCTTAGTAGTGATATGAGGGACACTAGCAACTCGTACTGCAGCAGTGCTTAATTTAGAATTTGAGTTCTATGTTCTTTGAGAGGCAGATTCAGGTGAATAACAGCTAAAGTATAACCCTAATCTATTATTTACTTAGAAAACTGTGGAATGGTGATAGTAAAACGATTGAATCCTTAAATACTGTACTATGCATGGACCTAAGTGATCCTGGGTGGTGGGTTTTGGCGAAAGTGCTTTTTAGCTTATCTCACACCATATATCTAACACTGACCTTGAAGTTATGTAATCAGCTAACAGAACTCGTGTTTTATCTCCAATTTGAGTGGGATTATCAAATCTATCTGCGTTATGACTTTAAGGAGATTGGGAAGTGTTAATCTGTGAAAGAAGTGCGCACGCACACACACACACACACACACACACACACACACACGTTTATCTTGCTGTCCTTGTGAGTACTATCTATTGAAATGAATGACAAGGAAGGACTACTGCAGCTAATTAATGCTACACCTACCCGTAATTATAACCTCAGTAATCTAAAGCAAGTCTTTTGGGGTTTTTTTGTTTTTTCAAATGAAAGTTGTGGTCTGGAAATCAACGGTCCTCACTAGTCAAAGATGCAGGTTTTCTTATCATTGTAGGGACAATGGGTTCTCAAGTACAGCAAAACAAGGTAAAACCCACTCATTTTAGCAGGGTGTGTAGAAAAGTAGGAGTTTGACTGTGTCGATCCAAGAACTAATGACCTGCTTTAACCAGGATTACCTCAACTTCTCTGAAATGCTGGATGAATTCCGCTGATTAAACAGCACTTCCAAACAATTAACTGGGATAAAAAAAATGAAAGTCTTATTAAAATGAATGTTCTTTAATGCTCCTTCATCCTGTCAGGTTGTCCTTTAATGCTCCTCTTTTGACGGCATCGTAGTCACTTTCTTCATGCGTCAGGGTTGAGCAAGAACCATTTATAGAAGGAAAAGTTTGCAGGAAAGCCCCTACTTCATGAGTGGTTGCTCTCTTGACGCAGTTTTAAAGTGGTTTGTAACGCAGTTTCTGATCCGCCAGGCTTCGGCCCAGTTCCTGAGCCGTTTTATTAGGAAGCACCTGGCTGAAGATTAGCAGTCCTTTATAGGGCTCTCTGTCACACTCACACACACAGATGCACACACATGCGCGCGCGCGCACACAAACACACCAGATCCACATGGTATCTCGGAGGACTTTATCGCACATACACATCGAAAAGCCATAACCTGAGATAATCTTTTTCTATTTCTAATGTTTCTCTATATCTAGTCTGAACATGGACACTTGCTGTACTTGAGACTTGTTTAAAATGCTGGTAGAGATGATTCTGTAAGAACAGGCCATCTAAGTAGAAATGCAATCCACTGTATAAGCATTTGTATGCATTAAACATAAGAATTTCGTAAATAAGGTTTTTCTTGCACAGTACTCGTAAATGTTATATTGTTTTATTCTCATTAGCTTTACAAAAATAAACAGTACTGTGCAAAAGTTTGAGGCCACCATTAGATTAGTTGTTTTAGCAATGGTATAATGGCCATACAGTATCTTCCAAAATTGAGTACACCCCTCACATTTTTGTAAACATTTTATTAGATATTTTCAGGAGACAACACTGGCTATATGACACTTAAACTATATAAAGTAGTCAGTCTACAGCTTGTATAACAGTGTGAACTTGCTGTGCCCTCAAAATAACTCAACACAGCCATTAATGAATAAACCACTGGCAACAATAGTGAGTACACCCATGAGTGAAAATGGCCAAATTGTGTCGAAAGGGTCGATATTTTGTGTGGCCACCATTATTTTCCAGCACTGCCTTAACTCTCTTGGGCAGAGTTCACTGGAGCTTCACAGGTTACCCCTGGAATCCCTGGGGGTCGTTATCATGCAGTCCTGTCCCCAATAAAGTATGTGTGCATTTTTACTGTTGCACATCTTAATACAGGCAACACTAAATGCTTTACAAAGTTTTACAAAAGTTGTTCATTCTTTACCGCCCTGTGAAATGAAGTTGACCAGCAAAACATCAGTTATCCTGAATTGCTACTGACTGCAATGAAAAAAAGTCAACGTAAGACGCACGGTTTTAATTGACATGTTTCATACTATCCCAGCTTTATCTGTTTAGAATTTGGGTTTATATACACAAAAATTAGGGGGTATTTCATTCTTCCATCACTGCGTTTTGTGAGCGGTATAGCAGCCATTCCTCAGCATTCCTCACATATATCATGCATGACACCAAAAATATTCTCTATGAAATGTGTGTAAGCAGGTTCAAAGGGGCTGATTTTGGGTCTGACGTCACTGTCACCGTTCAGACCACAGCGCATCCTGTGTGTGTGTGTGTGTGTGTGTGTGTGTGTGTGTGTGTGTGTGTGTATTATGGTGTGTGTATGTTATGGTGTGTGTATGTTATATGGTGTGTGTATGTTATATGGTGTGTGTGTGTGTGTGTGTGTGTATTATGGTGTGTGTATGTGGATGCAGTGTAGCTGGAGTGGTTGTAGGAATCTGGTGAGGAATTCTCGAGCTCCTCTGGTCACTTTCCTCACTTGGGCTTTCTCTGTAAAACACACACACACACACACACACACACACACACACACACACACACACACACACACACACACACGAACGCACGCACGCACGCACACACACACACACACACACACACGCACGCACGCGCACATACACACCAGTCTCTTGCCTTAGCTCGAGCGTCTGTTGGAGTTCCTTGGCTCAAATCAAACACCAGGGAAAGTCAAGCCATATGCAGCGACCGGGGTCGGCAAAATATCCCCCTAAATCCCATCCAGATAGCGTCAGTTGGTCTCTGTTGTTGCTTAAAATGTAAAGCGTCGATGGCTGTAAAACTACAGCATCACACAGTCGAAGGGAGCGTTTCTCACGTCAGCGCGCGCAGAAGCTTGGGCCGCCGCAAACCGCAGAGCTCCGAGGCGATGACTAAACGCTGCGAAAGGATATCTAACTGACAACGATGCTCAGGCGTTCAGAAAGAAAAGTCGTTAATGTGGCTATACCATCTTTATTACATTGCCAAATGCATTCGGGTTTCATTGACCTTTTTACTCCTAAAAGCAGTGGCCAAAGCGGTAGAAGGGAAAAACGTCGACCCTGATGTTAGCCATATTTACCCTGACAACAGGTCCTGCGGGCATCTGGTTGAGAGAGGGCTTTTTCTATGAATACGGGGATGAGAGCAGGCATTGCGGTGTTATGACAAAAAAAAGCGCGCATTAATCCAGCATTAGAGCGATTGCATTGGGGCCGTACGAAACATTTACGTTTTAACTGCTATGATTGGGACTTAAAGTGACATGGATGGTTGCATCATTTGGCTTACAATAAATGCGTCGTGAGACGGTAGCTGTTCCGTCTAAGAGGCAGTCATAAACTGCTGGATGGCGACACCTGCTGGCCAAGTCACGTGTGCATATAATGAACTCGGTTTCTATTCTAAAGCTTAATGCCTAATTAAACAGTGACTGGTAAAATGTTGTTTTTTTTTTGTTCTCTTTGTGCAATAACAAAAAAACAAATAACACATTTATGCTGCTTGAGCAAAACATCTGTATAAATAGTCTCAAAAATTCACAACTACTAATCGCTCTCATCATCTAAAACGTATAATCTGAATTTCACAGTTGGCAGTTAAACGGTGTAATGTGTATTTGTGTATACTGTACAACAGTATAAGGCTGATATAGGGTTGCCTACACTTGATCTTAATCATGAATACCAAACTCATTCACCACAGCTACTTAATCCAGTTCAAGGTCATGGGGGCATATGGCATATTTGGTCCTCACTCAAGACAAGACCGCACATAGAGAAAGGTCAAGTAACCTAAAGCGTGCCTTTGGGAAGTGGGAGAAAACACGGGGAGAAAATGCTAACTTGAAACACGCAGCATTAACTACTGTGCCACTGTGTTTCCAGTTTGCATATTCATATCATATCATATCATATCATATTATATCATATCATATCATATCATATCATATTATTTTCTTGGTGTAACTGTGTGGTATGTTGTGTCATACAATAACACTTGTATGTCACCCGTTCAGCAGTAACGCAGTAGGGGTTTCAGCTTTAGTTAAATAAATTGGTGACAATTTTCACACTTTCATCGGTCCACTTCTCAAATTAATTTAATCTAAATGGATCGTTTGTTTAATTGAAATATATCTTGTGTATAATGCATGGCGAGTGTAAACCATGGGACCGGTTCTCGATGTAATGGGGCCCGAATACCGGCGCTGTCCCTGGTGCTGAATTGTAACCGCCTCTTATTGCCTCCTGTCTCTAGATTAGGTGTACATTTTCCTTCACTTATTGCTTCGCCCAAACACTATCATTATTGCAGAAATTTGTAAAGCTAGATGCAGGTGAATAAAAGCTTTCTCTATTTCTATGCGCTTTGATTTTATGAGTGTATTTATAGTTGGCTGGTTTGGTATGGCAAAGGTTTTATAGAGCAAGTAACAAAATATTCACCACGTCGATCTTAACTCAGAACAGTGGGAAATAATTCAGCATCATCGTTGCACTTTCTCACCTATCTCAGATAATCCGCATATATAATAGGAGCACTAAATGGGAAAAGTATAGATTAAATGTTAGACAAATGTCGAATGTTATTGTTATTAGCTACATTCGTGCATGTCCACATTTATGTCACACAAATATCACTTTTCCTGTTTTTATTACAATTCCAGTTGGATGGTCCCTTTAAATTGCTTCATACTATTGATAAGCAATTAGAAAATGGGCAAACGAACAGTGTGTTTGCCTACATAATGTGACTAGCAAAGTTTTAAAATGATCAGATTTAATTGGCTACACAGCTGGTCTCAGAATTATAATACGTATAAACAAAACAAGAAAAATAAAAATTTGCTTTCCGTGTGGTTATATATCGTTCACAAAAATGAAGGGATACTTAAAAACGAAGTATCCCATAAATAAATATCCCTTAATTTTTGTGAGCAGTGAATGTATTAAAAAATAAATAAATAAATAAATAAATTTAACACAAGGGACCAGCTACGCTGCGCATTTGCAGCGCCGCTTTGACGTTATTCAGCACACCCAGGCTCAGCGTTTCGGTCGACTGTAGGCCTCGTCTGTACAGTTTTTTGTTTTTTTCCCCCCTCCCGTGTTCCAGATATCGCGAGAGCGCGTGTCGGAATCATAGCAGGCTTTTGGGAGAGACAGGAGAGTAGGTAAGCGGAGGAAGCTGCATCATGGCGGACAGAGACAGCGGTAGCGAGCACGGAGGCTTTGCCACAGGCCCCGGCGGCGGTCCTATGCATCAAGGGGCGATGGGGGCCGCATCGCGGCTGCAGCATGACACAGAGGAGCTGGCGTCCAAGCGCGTCGACATTCAGAATAAGCGCTTCTACCTGGACGTGAAGCAAAACGCCAAAGGCCGCTTTCTGAAGATCGCCGAGGTCGGGGCCGCGGGAAACAAGAGCCGCCTGACTTTGTCCATGTCAGTAGCCGTGGAGTTTCGAGATTACCTGGGCGACTTCATCGAGCACTACGCACAGCTGGGCCCCAGCCACCCGGACACTGTGCAAGACGAGCCTCGGCGCGCGCTTAAGAGCGAGTTTCTGGTCCGCGAGAATCGAAAATACTACATGGACCTGAAAGAGAACCAGAGGGGCCGGTTCCTGAGGATCAGACAGACTGTGAATCGGGGCCCTGGCTTGGGCACGGCGCAAGGCCAGACCATCGCTCTCCCGGCGCAAGGACTCATCGAGTTTCGCGACGCCTTGGCCAAGCTGATCGACGACTACGGCGTGGATGAAGAGCCAGCAGAGCTACCAGAGGGCACATCACTTTCCGTGGACAACAAGCGCTTCTTCTTCGACGTGGGCTCCAACAAGTACGGCGTGTTCATGCGCGTCAGCGAGGTGAAGCCCACGTACCGTAACTCCATCACAGTGCCGAGCAAAGTATGGTCCAAGTTCGGCGCCACTTTCTGCAAATACGCGGACGATATGAAGAAGATCCAGGAGAGGAGCAGAGAGAGGAGGGCGCGCGAGCTCTTACCGGAGGGCCTGCATGGTGACGACGGGGACGAGGATTAATGGACGTGACGTCGCAATGTTTTTAAAACCCTTAAAACGGCGGAGCATGGAATTAGAAGTTACTGTATGACAGAAGCGGGAATTAGGACATTGAGGGATCGCCATACACACAATGTGCACAGTTCATCCGTCATCTGCTGGTTATTCACCACGTACACAACCACACAACAGTTAAGCCGCTGTTACTGGTCACCAGATAAGCTGAAGTGTGTCAGAGATGCTGAAATGTCACACGTTGGACTGTGTCTATATGCTCATGCGTTTTTGTACAAGTATTATTACGATACTGTTCCAAAGTGCAAATTCAAAAGAAAAGGAAAAAAGCTAAAACGGAGACATGTTCTCTCAAACGTTTGACTTTCCAGCACAAAGCTACTGTGGGAATATGTGAACAGAAATGTTAACATACAAAAGGAAACCTCCAGTTGAAGGTACGTTTAGGAAAATCCAGTGCTGTTTGCACTTCAGTTCCATGGACTGGTGTCACTCCTTCTACCCAACCGACTCGAGGTATTTGAGGAAATCGAAACGTGCAATCTTACTCGTTTGCCTTTTGAGATGTCTAAAGAACAGAAGAGAACGTTTGTAGTAGCTAGTCATGCAACATTTGCTTCTTACACCAGATTTAGTGAGGACAGTAAGAATTGTCTGGGGTCAGAAAAGCATAACCAGTAAAAGTTTATTTCATATATATATATATATAAATATATATCAACATTATTGCACCATGCACAGCCAAATCCCCAGTGTTAAAACGTCAGGGTTCATTCAAGGTAGGACGTTAATCCTTGGGGGATTTTGTTGTGTGCCCACTGCCGTTTGGGCACGTTTGATTAAAGTGCTAACTTAGAAATACAAATTTATGATTTTGTGAATCAGATGTATTTAGATTCTTATTAAAAATGCCCACGTTTTCAGTGGGATTTTTTTTTAGTATTATTTTTTCGGGGAGGTAGGGGTAAAGAAACAGGAGCTGTTCCATTAGCGTGAGCATGCGCAGAAGAGCGTGCCGCTGCTCGGAGCATCCTCTACAATGTCCAAAACCAACCTGGTGCCTTAATGCTCTCCACACGTTTACATGCTTCTATGTGTCACTCGTGCTGTCAGTCACGCTCTGTCTCACATTGCGTTTGGTTCATAACATCGTTGTCGCTGTGCCACTTGTGGTGCTTCTACAGGACATTCTAATAAGCCAAACTCTTAAGAGGCTCACGGGTTTCTCTTCTTCTTGTGTTCACCTGGGAGCACAGATGATGATGGTGATGATGGTTAAACAGTGGTTATGGAAATGCGGATGTAGTCAAGAAGAGGTTGTGGAGGCTGACTTCTCGTGCCCCTCATTTTAAAAAAGTAACCTCTTAAAAATAGAAGTGATTGGCAGGAAACTTGCTGTAGCTCCATGCTTTGCTATGTGGACATGTGGGCAGATTTAGGGCCGAGGCAGTAGGCTGTATGGTTTTTGTATGGTGCTAATAAACCACACTTGCTGTTTTTTGTCTGCTTTCTCGTTCTTGCTTATTCATCGTCAGCTTAAGTTTGCGCACTAAGACTGCAGTGTTACCATGTCAGCACCTTGTGCAACATTGTAGATTCTGTGCAAAAGATGCCATTTACTCTGTGTGTAGATAAAGCATCCTCTCTGATCTGCATTTAGTATGAACACGAGGCTGACCTTTTTCACTTTTGTGACTGAGTTTAGGGCTGTGTGCAGGCCAACCCAGGGCATATAGCATATTGTATCCGGTAGCAGTATGCTGTATAGTATATGCAAGAATTATTTGGAGTTTTGGAGTATGCGAGGATATTGGCGAATGGCAAATGACTTGTGGGTCAGTAATTATTTGGCTTGCAAAATCCACGCTCTATAGTTAAATGGATTGAATAACCGTGTTGTATTTTGGGTTGCAGTACGTTCTGACGAGGGCACTGACAACACACTAGCCTGAATATTACATTTATCAGGTATTTTCATATTCAGCTAATAATCATATTGTTCACCTAACACATCCATCCTTTTCACAGGTTTGCAGATTTAGGTCAGCTTAGGCCACATGGTGAAAATAGACCCTGGTCGAGAATTAGACCTTCAGTTGTTGCTTAGCACTCACGTCCCATGTGTCGCACATGATGGTAAAGCCAGTCCAGGCCACATGAAACGCCTTGAGTGGCACTTCAAGTGTTAGGCTGCTCATTTTCTGTTGTTTGAATATTTAAAGGCACAACACGTCTTAAATATTTATTTAAGATCAAATCCAAAAAGAAGAATGTTAATAATAAAAAGATAATTAAATGATCAGATATCACAATCACAAACAGATTTTATTTTTTTGCGACAACATGGCATGTTTGTAGGTAATTTTGTGAAAGCAACAAATTTATCATATTTGACAGCTTGTATTTAAACTGTAAATGAAAGAAAGAAAAGCAGCCAAGCTCTTTAACACAGTTTTATGTGCATTGAGCCCAAAAGCACTATGCCAGTCTAATGACTGAATAATTCTCCCCCTATAAGCCATAGGCCTAAGTAGTATTAATGAGCACACACAAAGTGAGGATGCAGGTGTAGTGGCTTTCATTCAGGGGAACTGATGTCTGTATAGCATTCAAAGCACTTTTTCTCTGTCCTCCCTTGACAACCTCGGCTAAGCTTGGCTTATACAATACCTCTTCGAGATGTGAGATTTGCTCCTTTACTGCTAAATTCTTATGGAGAAGCAACGTTAGGTCTTGTTTATATACCCTTCAAGCTCATCAACTCTTCACACTGCCCAACTATGATTTCCAGACTGTTTAATGTGTGTTATAAATTGTTATAAACGCAATGACCAGTTCAATTAAGCTTTTTGATAGTACATAAGTTTGTATCTGTACTCAGTGGCCCAGTGGTTTAATACTCTAGTCTAGTCCATCATGGGGACCAGGGTGTAAGTCCTGGCCATGCCTTCTGGACACTTCAGGCCTCACATACAGACAAACCGGGAGGCAGGGCGGAGGATTTTCCCCTTTCCTGTGCCCTCTGTGGTCTGTAGATAGGTGCTGGAGGTCCCATGAACATTATCAGAAAGAGACAAGGGTAAAACATAAAATAGATAAATACGCTAGTATCACAAATCTGTATACGAAAAGATTCCCTTGATTTTAAAAGGGTGAGTCTGAAAACACAAAATCTCCCTAATCCTAAAGCAACATGGTCTCAAGACTGAAATATAAAATTTGACATGATTAATGTGAATGTTTTAGGGCTCCTGACTGGTGCAGAAGTAGAACGTTGTGTCATCATCCAAAGGATGATGTTAAATGTTTGTGAACTCATAATCGCCCTTTAAGCGCATTAATCTGTGCAAGGAAGTTGAACGAGCTGCAGTTTAAAAAAAGAGGCAGTGGCTGCCACCTAGCGAGAAAGCAACTTTTTAACTCTCACTTTCTTAGATCTGTAAGTAACGTTTGAAAGGGGAGACTCAGTGGGTTGGAAACTGGCTAACGATTGGCTAAGGTTATGATGAAGGGCTGGGTTAATTTGTTTGATTAACTATGGTCATATGAAATCAAATGACTACTCACAGCGAGATCAGGATGTCTTTACCAAGGCCTCACAAGTTTCCAGATTTGCACTCAAAATATGCCCCTCTCAATGAAATGCACACACTGGAGTCAGGGGCTTTTTAGAAAAGAAGTAATTCAATCTAAAGGTGCTATTAAGTACTAAATGGCTTTGCGATCTAGTTGACTGCCTGTAGAGCTGGCAGTGGTCCGCCAACAGTGTGTTTTTTTTTTTTTCCACACCAGCAAAGTTCTGGCTTTGCTTCCAATCCACAGAGCAGTATTTACTGAAAGTTTTACAAGCACTGTGGTAAATTTTCCTACCATTCAATGATCACGCACAGGAACGAAGCCTGTGAATTCTCAGCAGTTCTCCACCTGTGTGGTGGGGACTCTTGCATTAGTTTGACATTATTAATGGTGCTTCTTCTATTGATGTGTCTCCTGTCATCATTTGGTTTTCTCAGTATTGTTTCTTGACAGATGAATTACCACACGATCTCGCGCTTCTGCAGTTTGAGTCAAGCTAGACAGAACATAAAAAAACAATTAACAAAAAAGGTTCAACAAAACATTAACAGATTGTTTTCATGTGGGAGTGACGCTGCAAGGTTTTAATTTCAATACCAGAAATGACAGTTAAGAGTTCACATTGTCCAGTCCTAACCCATCATAAGCTCAAAGCCTTCCGAATGTCTTAGAATCTACATGTCTGCATATTTATGTTTTACAAACAGATTGTATAGGATATTGAATTGAAACATAAGATCTTTTATAGATTGTCTATTGGTTCAAAGCTTAGGATAATAGGGATGTGCTAAGAAAGATGAGCTTCTAGCTTAAATGCATATGGATAATTTTCACATAACCTATGTTACATCCCTGTTTTCTACCCTATGAAATGTGCTGTACTAAAAAGAAAATTAAATATATGACTTGTGATGTGTGTATATATGGTTTGTTACATATGATGCTCTTCTTTATGAAAAAAATATATAAATCATATATATATATACAGGAAAAGCATATTGCCGTTTAATTCCTTTGTATTTTTTACTTACTGAAAGCATTGAAACAAATGGATAAATACTTGCACTTTAAATATATAAAGGAAAAGTAAAAAGTCTGCATATTATTTTTGATAGATCTCACATTAAAACAGTATAAAGTTACTTTACAGGCTTTGTGACAATTGCTGTTGGGCAGAGATGTATCATGTATCTACTTATTGAAGTCTTTTTGTCTGTGTTACAGAAGGTTTACTAAAGTCAACTGCATGATGAACTAGTAGTGCACCAGCTGTTCTTTTATTTAGTTGGTTAAAATGTCTGATGAAAACAAACTGTGATGATTGCGTTCATGTACGTATCCATGTTAATACTTCAGCCATACATTTTAGTATGTGACTTATTTTTGCCTTCCTTCTAACACAAATATGGTGCTTACACTGGCTTTAAAGTACCTCTTTATCATTGCCACCTCCATCTTCTGTATCCTACACCCATCCTCTTGCTGTTTGTGTAGTTTCACGAGCTTATTGAATCCCAGTTAATGGTTACTGGTGTGTTGTAAAGGTACGTACCTTGTTTCTGAGTTTAACAGCCAACCATGTTTTTCTTTGTCTGAAAATGACTAATTGCAATAAAACCTCCATTCCTCTGACCTAGATTATGTGGTCTGAATTGATTATTAGCCTTTAGGGTGAAGATGTCATGTACAAGTCTTCAATAAATGGATAGCAGCCAATAAGTAAACAGTGTATGGACAGTGCTCAAAAAGAGCTCTAGAAACAGTTCAACCAAATGTGTTTACCCTTACAGCAGATTTATAGTGAGAATATTAGTAAGTGAAATTGTTAGCTATCAATTTAACAATGTGAAAACTACATACCTATTCATTAAAAGAACTTCCTCAAAATAATTTTCTGACTAACTCTGCATTCACACTAGAGAATGACAAGTCTTTTGAAGCTTGTTTTTGTTTATACGCTCCCAACATTGTTGCAGATATCCGTGTTCATATGCTCATTCCGCATGACTGGTCTGTGGAGTCTGCAGGATCCAGTCACACTGTTACTTTAGCACTCCATAGTTGGTGTCAGACAGAAATGTCTGAGTCTGTTGTGCTTACATAGCAAATAATTGGTCACTTGTTTCTCTGTTGCACTCTATTTTTTTTTGTAATTTAATTCCACTATATTTTATTTAACAGCATAATATTTAACAGACACACGGTTGCATCAACACTCAAAGTTATATTGAAATTGGTCATATATTTACACACTTCAGGGCCAATTTTGCATAAATAGTTAAACCAAATGCATGTCTTTGGACTGTGGAAGGAAACCAGAGTACCTAGAGTAAACTCACTCAGACACAAGGGGGGCCCAGGCAACACCAACCTGAGAAAACCCAGAACCTTCTTGCTGTGAGGTGACAGTTCTATGAAACGAGCCATCATTCAGCCCCGCAGTTGTTGGTTATGACATCGTATTCAAACAGTTTAATATAACTGATTACAAGGTTCAAGCTAAAAATATTAAATTTAGCCATAGGATACCTAAGGTAGTATTTAGTTATGTAATGTAGGGTAATTGTGTAGATAAAGGTGGATATAAAAAAATATGATATGAGATTTGTGTGTAAGTAACCAGAAGGTGAGGGATTTCAAAATCCAGGACAATCTGGCAACCATGGCTATTCTCTTAACGCTCAGAATAGCTCAGCTTTATACTCTTGCTTTATGGTCTTGCTTAGGATAGGCCTACCTGCCAAATAAACACGTTATGGATAATATGTCAAATTTACTAAACTAACTTAAATAAAATCGAGGATGTTAATCCACTAGCGCAGGATGGCATGACACCCTCTATAGGCGGAATAAAGAGCTGTCCGTGGTGCTGAAAAAACACCACCCACACTGACTCCAGGGCAGTGAATCGGCAGTCACCTTGAACAGCTTCAAGCATTAAAACATTCCTGCTGTCAACACGAAGAGTAAAAGTTAGAATGTTCTACATATTTTCCATACCATACAAAGCTAAATAGTGACGATAAGATAGGGAAGATAAGTTAAGGAACTGTAAAGAACTGCTTACTTCTGTCTGGTATTAGGACATGATTTAACACTTTATACAAAACCGTGAAATTTGTAATATATATATATATATATGTTAATTTAGCAATATAATAATACCACAGCCCACCACAGCAGGGACCCGAGGTCAAGTGAAGGCAGTGCCTTCCATCCAATTCAGGTGTTGCATGCTGACATGACTTGTGGTGTCTGGGGGAGAGAGGCTAGAGGCAGTAATTGGCATTTTAATGAGACTTCACGTAGGTTATCTAAAAAAATATAACTTAAAGACATTAACATTAGTTGAATACTCTAATGAGAATGATGATCATCGTTTGAATGTGTGGCTAATTACCTTTTTGAGTAACCTAGCAATGACAGATATGACGTTAATGGCGGTTGGTGATTTTTAGCACTGGCAAATCTGCCTGTTTTGACCAAAACTGTTTGTTTCTACTTTATACAAATGTTAACCCTTTTAAAGCATAATATACTGTATTTCCACAGTCAAAGTTCCAGCACAAAATGAAATACTGATGTTACCTTTTCATTTAAGTCAGAGCTGTTATAAAGATGCAAAGTGCCATAAATGTCCCATCAACATCTGATGGGAACACTGAAGTGCTCACTAAAATGAATTGTGAAAGATCAACAGTGAACATCTCTCTAAAGCAAAAGCAACCAGCAAAAAAGACGCGAGCTGGTCAAAACTGTTAAGAATAAATTGGCCTGGCAATCATGGAATGCTGACACATTCTACCATTCTCCCAAATATACAGGGTGAGTCGTGAGCTTTTTACAAAGGTAGTTTGTTTGAAGAAACAAAGTTTCTTCGTCGTTTTCTTCATCAGTAGGGGTCTTTGGATGAGAACTATGTTACTTATCGTCCACAGTCCCATTTTCTTGGAATGTGGCTATGAGGGATACAACAGTGCTGTGTGAAATTTATGGTCTTTCTGGGTGTAAGGTGAATCCTCCTCACCCATTACTTGCTGGGATGTCCAGATACTATATGTAATTTTCCCTTTTGTTTTTGAGAAAAATCTTGTCCTGTGGCGTTTGACTCACCCTGTGCATTGTAACTACGGCCTTGGTGCAAATACCAAATGAACAAGATTCTAGCCAAAACACCGAGTATACTGCACAGGTGCGCTAAGGAGGAGGAGCTTCACGGAAAACGACACCACGAAACTACACTGTTGTACATATGACAGGAAGGAATTTTAATTTATTCATCTTACTCCTCATAGAACGTACATGTAAAGATATATATCTTAATATATAGAATAATAATAATATTGTTCCTCGTGCCACGAGAGTGTATTTGTCATAAGTACATTTTAGGAGTATTTAAACGTAGAGAACAGCGACATCTGGTGGCGTGAAGAAAATACTGCCATCATAATGCGCCAGTCCACCAACACAATCACACCCATACCTGGACATTTCACAAACACCAGTTGACTTAACGTATGCCTTATGTAAGGCAAGTTAACTTCTCGAGTATATTTTAGTAACCTAGAGTAACAGTTAGGCACTAGTCAACACACAACTCTATTAATTCCCATCTGAATACAACAAAGCTATTAAATTAATCTGTTAAAATATAACAAAATATATATGTTATTGGCTATTTTTAACATTTTATATTGTTTGGCCTATTTAAATGTGGAAATAATGTAAAATGAAGAAATAAATACACGGTACCATGTTCTACAAGTTCTATATTTGGAGCTGGCATTGTTTAGTTTGAAGTGTTTTTGAATTAATTATGCCTGCTTCTTGTGTTCGCGCTCTCTATCTCTCTCTCTTACGCGTACACACACACACACACACACACACACACACACACACACACACACACACACACACACACACACACACACAC
>JAUZST010049501.1:0-25083 GCA_034779995.1 Parotocinclus haroldoi | reverse complement strand
CAACCTAATTTATTATGTATTGTTCAGTGTACTTTGCATGACTTATTTATGTATTTTGCTATTATTTATTGTAACCAATGTGTGCTCAGAGTGTAGAGGCAATCTATATCTTTCGTATTGAAGAACGTCCCTGGAGTTAGACCTCTCAGAATTAGAAAAGACAATGTCTTACAAGTATGGGCCACATTTAAAATACATTTATCTATAGTAAAGTTTAAAACAAACAAATTACAGTCAACATAGTCTCGGCTCTTATACTTACGTATACATTTTGACTAATCAGGGTCTGAAATGTACTAGGTGACAAGCGAACTACAGGTTCTTGTATTAAATGTGGACAAAGGTTCTTGGAGCTGTACAGCACTACATTACCTGCTGCATTACACTAACACCATACTCCACACCACCAGAGGGCCACATGCTTTACGTTTAAGGGACACTTCTTTCTGTCATGACTTCCTGTTGAGACAATATATAAGCACATGTTCCCGTTAGCTTGTTGTGCAGTTTTGCTGCTTCCTACTTGCAATGTAAGTGTTGTGCTATTTGATCCACACCATGATGATGATGATGATGATGATGATGATGATGATGATGATGATGATGATGATGATGATGATGATGATGATGATATAAATACTATTATTTATAGTTCCAGTTTTATTTTAGTAAAAATCATATAAAATACAATATTCACATAAAATAACATCACAACATAGCAATGATTCATTCAATTTAAACTGATGATGTGATTGTGTTTTTATATGACTGTTACATGCTCTGTTGTTGCTCTATAGGATTTAACCGTTTTTAACCTTTGTTTAACCATGCAAGTCATTAAGAACAGTTTCTTCTTTGCAATGGTGAACTGGCAAAAGGCAGAGTCTCTTTGAGAGCATGCTAATCACAATTCAAAAATAACAACAAAAAAAACAACAATTATCATAAAGCATGATAACTGACAAACAAACCGTTTGTTGAACAGTACAAAGATGCTAGCAAAGACACAGTTAATCTTTCATGCAACTACATGTAAATAAAATATCTGTACTTCTTTAACATGGTTTAGAATAAACGTTTCCAGCCTTACTGCTTTTGTTGTAGAGTTTTCCAGTCTGTAGTTTCAGCCATTTGAAATGGTGATTGGTTTTGGGAACCTAATGCAAAATTTGACCCTGCCTCTGTGTTGTGATCATTGTGTTTTGACCCTGGTCTGGTTTTTGTTATTGCACTGTGGACATGATACTACTGTGTATATCGTCATGTTTTGCAGTTTCACTGCAACAATCACCATGCTGATAAATGAAAATTAAAGTAGCTGAATATTCATAGAAGAGCAGGCAAAGTAAATTAAGTAAATGAACTGAACCCATTTTGGACGCAGAACCAATTTACTTGTAAAAGGAAGTTATCCGTGCAGTCTGCAATACTTTATTACAGTTTTTGGTAGTTGGCTTTAATGGAAGTTCAAATCCAGTGTTAAGTGGTATTTCGGAATATGCAAATTCATAGGTTCCGTACACCTAAAGTACTGTCCAAAAACTTTAGGCCATGATTAGATTTGTAGTTTTAGCAATAGTATGGTAAGCATATACACTTCACATAAATTAGGGGATATTTTGCTATGGGATATTTTTTTAATTATCCCCTAATTTCTGTGAGTGTTTTATGACATTGGCAACAATTTGGACACAGATTTTCAACTTGCATATTGGCCTTTCACATAGTTTCCCTTCCAAAAAAAGAGGTTTCATGACTGCTACACTTTCAAGAAGGCCAACCCTGATGTATCTTCCACCTCTAGATCCTCTAGAAGGTTTTGCATCCCCATGAATTAACCTATAGAAGCTGCATTTACTAATTTATTATTTTTTTTTACTGTTGTAATACTGCATACGAATTTCCTGTATTTTCTGGTTGCATTTTCATGAAATCTTATTCATGACTCTTCATATTATTCTTACTATTCATACGTGGTAATTATACCATTTGCTAAAACAGTGGTATATCCAATCTAATGGTGGCTTAATACTTTCGCACAGTAGTGTATATTGATCTGCATTAACAAAGCCCTCTTATAATGCCTCCCATCACCCTGACTGTACTCACAAGTTGTTCCATTTTGGTCTGTGTCCAAAGTCGCAGCTTTTAATAATGAACTACAGAGATTTTTATTGGCTTGCCTAGACCTGCTGTGTATATTTCTAAGCCACTGCGTATTGATTATTGGTTTGCACCCGGCTTGATCGAAGCAATGACATTAAGAGAGTAAGCCTGTATTGGCTCACATTTTCCTTTCTCAAACCAGTAGACTGCCTTGGATTTGAGTACCTTGGTGTGCATATTGTAGAGGATGTTGCATGTACACTCGATCCCATCTGTATCGCCAACAAAGCAATCTTAGTTTCCAAAAGACAGCAAATTTCTGCCTTCTATCCTTATCACGCTCTACAGAATGACTATGGAGAGCACCCAGAGCAGCTGTATCACTGTCAGATATGGGAATTGTAATGTATCAGATTGTTATGACCCTACAGCAGAGAGTAAAATGGGGACAAGGACACTTGCTATAAATGCTGCATCTGCAAAGCCTCCAGCATTGTGAATGGCTTTATTTTCCATCACCACTCTCAGTTTACAAACACTGCTGCCTGGCTAGAAGTACAGGAGCATGTATGTTGTCTGCCTGTACCCCCCCTATAACACACATATATAACATCTCTTGAACCGTGTTCACGTCCTTACAAGTGTTTGCCGTTTGTCTCGTCCAAGTTAATTTCCTCTGCTTCTGTGGTTCAGCAAACTATGTTGCAAACTGTATACCGGGTTTAATTCTCAGAGGTGCTACAGTTCCAGCCTGGCGTTCTTTTGTTTTGCTCAGGTTTACAGTAATAATAATAGTTTAATAATTGAAATGTTGCTTCTGTATCCTGAATAATGATGGTATAATGCTTCATTCTTTAATGCAGTCATCTTATAATCCATTGTCAGTGCTCATGAGATGCTGCCGACAGGACCCATGTGGCTGGACATTTTGCTGGGCACTGCTGGGTTTGATCCACTCATACCACCACAACACACACTAACACACCACCACTGAGAACACTCCAGCACCCAAATTGTACCTGATCTGTGCTGGTCCTGGTCAATTCAGAACAAAGTATAAAATATTAACGAAGTTTGTAGAGAAACGATGAACATTCTGTAATTGTAGTGGTAGAAAGTGCATCTGCAAAAGTGGAAATAAAAAAAATAAACAGCTAATGTATAGACAAGCAGCTGTACCTAATAAAGTGGCCACAGAGAAAAGGTGAATTGTGCAGTTTCCCGTTGTCTGCAGAAATGAAAAGGAGCATATAACTCATAATTGCATCTTCGATTGTTCCCAGCCATGAGTGGGTTAATGCTTGGCACTGCTTTATGTCAGACATTTCAGCTTGCAGCGTGAAAAGAGAAATAGGGGTGAAAGTGATTGTAAAGATTGAAATTTGTTAGTAATGTTCTCAGCCTGTTCCCTGCCTCCTGTGGAGCAAGACCTGTGGTAAATATTGAATGATTCTAATGTCAGGCCGTCTCCAAAAGTCATTCTCATTTTCGATCGACTAAAGGAGAAAAAAACGATTCTGCCAAAGCAGCAGAGCAAGCAGTAATGAAGTGGTGACGAATCATTTGTGGCTAAATTAAATAATAAAGATTACAGCAAGGGTGTAGCAGCAGGAAATGCAGATAGAAGGTTGGTTGGCTAGTGAAGTCAGTGCTACATTATATGTGATTTTTACAAAGCATTAAATGCATATAACACTCTAAGGCATGTTACATACTGTAGTCATTTAAAAATTAATTTAAATAATAGGTCTATGGCTTACATGTCTGCTGATTCAAAGCATGCCAGCGTGACTATGAATGTTGTTTTGATATTGGAGAATTTACCAATTATTTACATTTTAATGAAACAAATTTATCCTGGTCATAGGTGCATTGAGTTTTTATTTATTTATTTATTTTTTTTAATAAAATAACGAGCCAGGACAGAAAATGATCTCTGACCAGAAGTCTGCTGACATTGTTAATTTTGGATTCAATCTTTAATCTTAGATTTAAGATTAGTTACTTAGATTAGTAGTGCTGAGAGTCAGTTAATTTATAGAAGTTGCATAAAATGCTAAGTCTTAATCATTTTTTTGCGATATCATATCCTTGGCTGGGTAAAATGTTGACGTCTTTGTCGTTCCCATGCCTTTGTTATTGAATGATTTAGCTCCGTTTCTGTCTTTTGTATGATCCAAGCACATAACGTATGGAAAGCCTTGGACAAACTTGGTAACACTTCATTTGCAGAATAAACTTGATGTCCACATTTTAATGATCTATTTAATAAATTAAACCTTAAACACTAGATCTTCTTCTTTTTGCAAAGTTAATGTTTAATATTTACAACACATTGGATGCATAAAAATTTAAATGACTTATTTATTTGATCCTTGCTACAGCGTTGTTAACCTTTTAGGAAATCGTGATGTATTGCGGTCTTTTTGCAAGGGTAGCAGCCAAGATGCCCCTCTTCAGAAGGGGAACAAGGCAAACAGGCTAAGACCACAAGGATTGGAATGGAAATGATTGGGTGGAAAAAGTATTATGGAGTGACAAATCAAAATGAGAAATTGAGTCCAGTCGTCGAAAATATATGACTATTATCAAATTGCTAAAACAACAACTCTAATGGATGCTTAAGTCCTCTATATACATATTAAACTAGTGTGTACTATTCAGTAATGGCAATGAACAGAGTACAAATAATGGACCAGAGTTCTTAAACTGTTTTTCTTGTGCACAGTAAATGTGGTCTGGGTCAAACAATTTATCTGAGGTTGCTGTTATAAGTGATTCCTCTTTCTTGTGTTCCTAAAATCCCCTGCGTTCACCTTTTTTTGATATTTCATGTTTTTGGATTTGTGCCTGGGGTTGTTCTGCCCTTGCCAAATGATTTCCAGTTTCTGTAGATGGTTTCCTTGGGTGTTGCTACTAGATCGATGTCGGGTTTTACTTATGCAGTCGTAAGCTGTGGTGATAATATTATCCCATACAATTTGCAGATATTGGCCGAACTAAAAAGAAGTGGCTGAAATGACAATGTATTCCGTTTAGAGAGTAGGTCAGAATCTGACAGTCATTAGCACTTAATGCTTATTTAATGAAATTTCTGTCTTCGTAATTGTGCTAGCTCATGGCTGAGTGTGCACTGGTGGCCTTTTTAAAAAGGAAACTGCACGTATAGAATGACTGCTTTAGCGACGTTGTGAGCGAAGCTTCGGGGCTTTGTTTGCTCAGGTCTGGGGAGGGGAGAAAAAGTCTCTGGAACAGTGTTATGTTAGGGCTCACTAATTATGGCAAAATCAGTTCTGCTTGGCCGAACCACACATCTGCTCAGAACTCCTACCTGCCTGTCTAATGCACCACTGCACATAAAGCACTGATCTCAACCCTCTCACGTCTAATGTCCTAGTTAACGCACACATACAGAGGCACACATGCAGTCCAGAGAACAAAGGTCATTTCTTCAGGTATTTATAATATCTGATGATGATCTCTCAATCTCAATCTCTCGCTCTTGATCAGATGATCTCTGGGTCTATAAACTGTGCATCATTCTTTCAGATCAGACTAACACGTGCAACATGCTTGGTGTAAATATGTTCTTCCTGACTGCTAATTATGAGCTTATTTAAGATATGACAGAAGGGATCAACCTTCTGTTACTCCCGTATAACCAACATGAGGGGTGTAAGCGCATCAATTTTGGAGCTCCGAAAACAGGATGAAAAAGAAAGTGATGTTCCACCAAGCAGCTGCTTAGCTTGTGGGAACACGCATCTGGCATATTTTAAAGCAGCTGGCTTAAAATGGGGCAGTCACACTTTTAGCTTGTCGTTTTAAATGATTTACAACTTAAACAGTTGTTCTTACAAACGTGAAGCTATACTGCATATTTCAAAGGTGAATCCAAGGGAAGATGCCAATGGAATTTTTAGAGATGTGATCAGTATGCGGTCTATGGAGACGGTGGTGAAAATCTGATACCATGAAGGTTGCTTGGCATATGCATGCATGTTTTGGGTTGTGGACAGTTCATTGAATTATGTTTAGTGCGGAGAGTGTAATTTGCCCAACCACAGGGGTAATACTCATTATAACTGAGGCCCTATCCTCACTTCTGGTTAAGGCTCTTTAATTCTAATTGATAGATCCTTATTTCGTATCCCACTTGGGGATTATTAGGCAATACCATTGACCCTCTAACGCTAAACTCTGGTGTTAGCTTTTTTGGGAATTTATTGTTGCCAGTAAACATACCAATTAAATTTGAAAGCATCTGGCTTTTTTTTTTTGTATTAGCATTCCATACATGACAAAAATACTTAAGTTGTGGATCTTTACTGTGCTGTGATAGTCCTGCTGTGAGTCCTGATAGTCTGCAGTGTTTTGACAGCACTTGGTGTTTCTCTTTCTCACGTGGATCCTAGGAAGAAATGTCCAAACGGGACACACACTACTTAAATAAATACTTAACAACTTGCCTGAGTCGTTGAGATGCGTTGTACATATGTTTGGACGTATTTTTTGAGGAGTGCTAGCAGAAAACCAGTGTGGCCATTAGTGTTGTCAAATTTCAATACATCGAAGAATATCAATGATGAACATTCAGAACCTGTACGTTACTCGTTTCCTGCAGTATCGAGTCTTTCGTTTGACAAACCCAGGCTTAAGTAACACACAGAATGATTTGTTATGCTGAAACTTTATACTTTGGCTCATTGCTGCGATATGTAAATGCATCTGCCATATTAGTCCAGGCAAGACAGGCCTGTAAACAAAGACAAGAAAAGGAGATTATTGGCCAAAAAGCACAATAATCTACATTTTCTCAACCAATTTGAGTTGCTTATATTTATATTCAAATTGTATTGATATAAAAAAGCAATACAACTATAAGCAGGGATAAAAGTTGTATAAAATGTTTGTATATAAAATGTTTAAGGATGAGTTGGGATGAATTAATGAAATTGATGGATTGGGTGGGTTGATGCAGTACTAAAAATATACTTTCACTAACAAACATCTTAAATCCCTGCCTGCTTCTGTGTTGATCAGTAAAGACCTATAAATGAGTTTGGCTGGAGCGTCGATGCACCACTTCTCAGCTGAGAGAAGTACATTAATACTTCTTTAACTTCAATAATACATCATTGAAGTAATAGACAGAAATTACACAGAAATACATTAATATTTCAAGAGTTTGACACAGAATATTTTTGATGTAGTGTATGAAACAACAAAACTAAGTGCTGTTACTAGTTTGATATAGTAGTTTAAGGTACAAATATGCCAATTCTTAGGTAATTTGTTATATTTCTGATTCAACTGTAATTTGTTACACTTCTAGTGGCTTAAGCACTGACCTGGTATAACTAAAATTTTGTTAATTACTACTGACCAGAAAAACATTCGAATACTGAAATGACGAATATGGTCCAAATGGAAAGTAATAATTTTATTGTTAAGCTGTTTCAATTTTAAAGAAACCAAACTGTATAGATGATGACTTTACTTTTGAATCATGTTTGTCATGTAAGCAGTGGAGTACTTATGATCAGAAGTAATTGAGAAAATTAAGAAAAAAAAGCTTTGTTACGGTAAGTATTTTAGACTCTCCCAGCTACGGCAGCATATGGACCAGGAGGTCGCGGTCTGCCAAACCCAGTACACTGCTGAAGCTCAATTTTATTCTGATGCCTTTTATTTTTCCATCATGGAAGTACAACCTCCCTTTATAAACGGAACCAAACCTTTGATCACTTTGGAGCGTCCATTGTCTGCTAATGCTGTAGCAAAGATAAACTATGATAATGTACATAGATAGATGTAATACAATTAGATTTAGTTAATTCATGGCAGTTTCTAGCATAACATGCATTAGTAGAAATCAATATTATTAAAAAATTAAAAAAAATACATGTTAAATAATAAAAAAATTAAAAGTTTGGAACCGGTTTTGAATAGGAACCACGGTCCGATACCCAAAAGCTAAACCAAAATGACACTTTTAAAAGCCATGTACTTGAGGAACAGAAATACTTAAAATAAATGACTCCTAATCATAATTTAGAAAACAGCAACTGTTATACTGCTGTTTGAACTTAAACTCTTCTCTGTTTATAACCTTTATAAATAAAGAATTCTGTTGGATAGAATGGATAAACCTGCTGTTTGGGCTATATATCTGTGGGATGAGCAATAGGGTTCAGTGAAGTGAATGTCTCATTCAATGGAAAATGAGTCACAAAACAGATGTTAATGATTGGCAAAAAGCAGTTGATTGCACTCTGGCATGCCAAAGGCCAAAGTGTGAAGGAAGTAGATGAATTTGTGGATGTTTTGAAACATACATTCATACGAATCTTCAAGCAGTGGTAAAAATCCCAGTCAACAGGATATTTTTTGTGACCAATTATTGCCAAAAATATTTTAAAAAATGCAAGCCACCTGATTTGGTGGACCTAAACATGCATGCATGCATACATACAACTACATGATTCTGTATGGTATGTGGCCCTAATAATAACCTTATCGATCCATGGGCATATTTGCCAAAGGGCAGTTTCAGAACAGATGTTATGAGGTACATACCTGTAATGTACAGACATACAAAGCCTAAATAAAAGGCCAACGACAAAACACAACCTGGTCACAAGACGGGGCAATATGTTGGACTCCAGTTGATCACTGACATACTGACCCGTAGGAAAGTAGCCAGTCCTCCTGCAGACCTCTGTGGGATGAGGGAGGAAACCAGAGCAACTACTAGTATCCATGTGGACTTGGGAAAAACATTTAATTCTACATAGAGACAGTAACAGGTGTCGGGGTGAAACCTCTATTTCTAGACAACCACTTCCTTCTGTGTCAACCTTGCTACTCTAGCAGGAATTTTGCAAAGCAGGAATTCCCATTTTAGCCAGTTAACTTGAACCCAAAGTCAAGCCTGTCCAATAGCACTCTTCCTGAGGTTGAGGAACATTCCCATTGGACAGTCCATATATTTGGGCTTATGTTACCTGACTAACTGAGAAATAATTCTTTGTGAAATAGGCCCTAGGACATGAGGCATTCATGTTTAATTAAAGTGAGCTTCGTTGACTGGTATCCACAAAAATGATTCATTAATTTCATTATACACATTTATTTACGTTCACGTTTCTTCCTAGTTTCCATCATAGCAAAAGTTTTGTCCCTCTCCGTACTGTTATAAGTGAATCTATTCTCTATTGCAGATGGCTAACATTGGTGCTAACTGCATCTAACACAACACTTCTTTGTGTAATGTCAACCACCGTCACATAGAGAACAGGAATTATTGCTGGGTAAGTGTGGGTGAGTCCAAAATTAAACTGGGAAAACAATGCGTCAGTAAGCCGTGAATGTTAATGCTCTCTCTCGTTATGCCTTTGGTAACAAATGGCATGTGGGCCAGAGATGACTCAATGAGTACAGTTTGTAGAACAATCTCCTCATTATCTCGACACCAGGCAAGCTGAGTACACAGAACTTTGGCAGACATTCTTTGACAAGCGGTAATCACACCAAATGTTTTTAATGGAGGCCTCTAAATTTAGAAGTATTTTTAATTCAGAATATTTGAAGTTTCATCATTGTAATGGGGTTACTTGCAAACCACACAAGCATAATTGTCATGTACAAGTACTGGAAAGTAATTTGATTATTATTTAACATAGTATACCTAGTTAGTAAAAAGATACATGTGACAAAGTAACACTGGGCTACAGACCCTTAACCTTCTTGAGGTGCTTTGTCATGAATTGCTATGCTGTAAAGCTTGGTGACTTTGTGAGAAGAGTCAGCTGCCTGGATGTTAATTTTAGGTGAGTTTTGACGACCAAAACTGGATGCCGTGCTTTTTGTCATTGTGTGCTAGCTTGGTGTGTTTTGTTATAAATTGGATTGGAAATGGGTCAGCACGTTTGTACTATGGATAGCACTGTCACCTCACAGTGAGAAGGTCCTGGGTTTGATCCCAGTTGATGCGTTCTGGATTCTTTCTGTGTGGAGTCTGGATGGCCTCCCTGTGTCCCCATGGGTTTACACTGAGTGCTTGGGTTTCCTCCCACAATCCAAATACATGATTTAGGTTAAATGACCCTAGATTGTAGGAATGTCTGTGTGTATGTGTAACCTATGAAGCATTGTCACAATGTCTAGAATTATTTTTGCCTTACCTTGTCCAGGATTAAGCTGGACAACGCAAGAAAGTAAATGAAGTGGTGGAAATGAACTGGCAAAGGAGTTCACAAATGTTTTGTTGTAATGATTAGTGTAGCCCTGATTGATAACCCGAAGAAAGTAGACCTGACATAATTTTAGGCTGGCAACTGGCCTAATGTTGTGGGGCAGATAATGGCCACTAGCTTGACTCTGCAATTGAGGGGCACAGGGAGGGAGGGAGAGAATTAGGAGACATAGCAAAAGCAACCTTCTTATTTTTAGCTTGATTTTAACATATGCTACTGTGGACTCTTGGTTTCTATACAGTAAATCAGAGACATGAGAGCAGTTCTATAGGAGAAGGGGATGCAGTCCACCCCCACCTACTCTGTCTATTGGGTGAGCATGTGTGATAGGAATACACTGTAGCATCCTCACTATATTAAACCCTTTGAGCCAGTGAAGACTGATGTCAAATGTCCCGGTGCCGTACGCTGTTAGTTTCACTCTGCAGCGTCGGTGTGTTGCGGCTAATCTACACTGTACAGTAATTAACTGACATCAAGTTTTATTGACTGGTGTGACTATGAGCTGCATAATCTAGGTATAAAGTTGGTTTCCTTGCCATTAAGTGGTCTTTTACCCCCTACCGCAATCTGTATTCTGTCCATGGTGTGCCATGTGTTTCTCCACCTTTTCCATCTCCTGCATCTCCCCCAGAACCCCCCCCCCCCTCCAGTGCTGTGCTTGTCTCGTGAATGGCAGCTCGTTCTTTACACAGGACCATTAAGCTTGGGAATTCTACTTCACCACTGAACCAAAGCGTTGTCCTGTCCTCTGCTTGGGAGGAAAACGAAGTGCTGTTAATAACGAGTGTGTCGAAATGATTTATTCAACTAAAAGGCAAAGTGTTATACAATATCTGATTTCTGTACACCCCTACATTTTAGTATAATATAGAAATATTAATTCTGGTAGTTGTCTTCACTGTCCCTAGCGATTTGTTAGTTATTTATTTATTTATTTTTTGGGTTCGTTTCTGTGATTTATGTGGGGGGTTGTTTGAGTTTTGAATATTATAAAAAATGTAAAAAAAAAAAAAAAGGGCAGGACCAAATTTGTATTGTTAATGCAATTGTCATTGAAATGTTTGTTATTGTGGTTTTTGCTTTGAATAAATAAAATGTATAAAAAATAAAATAAAATAAAATAAAATAAAACCCACTGGAAAAATCAATCGAAATGGTTCAGAAGAACGTTTGGGGTGATACCAACTCAATGAGAAACAAAGCTAGAATTAACGAAACTTAGGGGTGGGAATCTCTACGTACCTCACAATTCGATTCGATTACGATTCAGAGGGCAACGATTATCGATGCATCTCAATTTGTTTTTTTTCTATATGGAGTTTTTTTCCTTTTACCATGTGACTACACAAAACAAATCTATGGCGTCAAAATAGGTTTTGAGAACCAAAAAACCCATAACAATTTACATTTTGTAATAAAAACCGGTTTGTAAAAAGAATATTTCTGTTTGTAATCATCTATTTTTAGTTTCATATTCTTGAAGTATCCGTTTCAGCTTTGTTTGCACCTTTTCTTTGTTGGGTTTCTCTCAGTCTTGCTTTCGCTTCAAAAAGTTACTCGCTTTTGAATTTTGGACGAGGTGGCGGGATCTAGGCAGTCATTGGCTGCTGGTGTTGAGCCCCGCAACGTCAGCGAAAGAACGCCACTCATATACCCCGATTGGAAAATAGTCGGTGATGAACATCGGGAAGCTATGTGTTTTTTTTCTCATATCAGGTAGTTTTTTTTCCCCTGACCATTTTTCAATCGGGGTAAGAGTGGTGTTGACATAGCGGGTTCTGTAGCGTGAGTTGGTGGGTGGGGTTTAACTACATCAGCCAATGATTGCCTAGAACTCAAGTTCTAAATTAAAGTGAAGCAGATCATCATTAAAAAATAAGAAATTCATCAGAATTTGATGATAGGAGTGGCAGAATCTACAGTTTGGCACGTTATGGGAGAAAAAAAATAGGGCACTGGTGAGTTCAGGAACTCAAAAAGAGCAACATGGAATTTCATCTCCCTCCAAATATTTTCTATTGAGTTCAGGTATGGAGACTGGTTGGGCCACTCCAAGACCTTAAAACGCTTCTTACGGAACCCAGCCACAATGGATCTCCAATGCACTTCCAAAATCTTGTGATGAATGACCTCATCCATCCTTCCTTCAATACAGTGCAGTTATCCTGTCCCTTTTGTTTCCGCCCTCATGCTTTACGGTTGGGGCGGTGTTCTTGGGGTTGTACTCATCCTTCTTCTTCCTCCAAATACGGTGAGTGGAGTTCATACCAAAAAGCTCTATTTTGGTCTCATCTGACCAATAGGACTTTCTCCCATGCCTCCTCTGAATTATTCATGGCGGTGTGTTACTAACGATCATCCTTGAGACTGTGGTCCCAGCTCTCTTCATGTCATGGATCAGGTCCTCCTGTGCAGTTCTTGGCTGATTCCTGACCTTTCTCAAAATTGAGCTTACCCCACGTGGTGAGATCTTAAATGAAGCTTCAGACCAAACACGACTGACAGTCATGTTGTGTTTCTTCCATTTTCAAAAATATTGCACGAACAGATATTGACTTCGCACTAAGGTGCTTGCCTATTGTCCCAGCCTTGTGCAGGTCTACAGCTCTTTTTTTGGTGTAAGACTGAGGTGGCCTAGTGGTTAAGCTACTTTTATAAAGGTAACGAGTTCAAACAAGTGCAATAAATACAGGTAATGAGTGCAGAATAGGAGGGCTTCTTACAGAAAATCAGGTCTATGTTTCTTGTTGGATAAATTCTTGCTAGTTGGCAGGTAATCAAATACTTGTTTAGTATAATAAAATTAACCCACCACATGTAAATGAAACAGCAACTACAATTGACGATTTCAAGTGTTATTGTTCAGGCAGTATGCATAAAAATGTATCATAATAAATCAGATAGTGTACTGTATACAAGTGGATAGTTAATATAAAATTGCTAAAAATTATTAAATAAAAATAAACACTTAATAGTAGCAAGGTGGCTCCTAATCATTCAGTTAATTTTGCAGGAAAATATAATATCTGCAAACATTGACTTTTAAATTTAAAGGTCTGGCTAAAAGCCTCTATTTGCTTCAGTTCTGACTGTACACGTTTAGTATGTTGATGATAGATTTCTGTTATGGCAACATGGAAGAAATGTGTTTGTAATGGAATCTGGTATCATTTACACATCTTGTTTAGTAACTGTACAAGGAGTTATTTTCTTATCGTTTTAAACAGCAATTTCGCTTTTAACCATCTAAAATAGATTACACTGATGTTCTACAAGAACATGCACTTTGCCAAAGAGAGAGCAACATTTTGGTATCAGGTATACATGAACTTTCCAAGCGCATACAAAGCAAAACCATCTGCACACCTTGGACTTTAATAACATATTTCCCTTAAACTAATCATAGTGTACAGACTCTTGACTAGCAGGACTAAACCCGATGTAAAGACTGTACAGAGGAAGCTACCTCAATAGGCATCATCAGTGTTTGGGTACATAATGTTTTTCACAAATAATGTCCTCACTTAAAAAAATAGTAAAAGTGTTTCCCAACCAGAAGCTGTGAATAAACAAAAACAGCTGGGTTCTAGTTATGACTCGGACTTTAGATCAGGAGACTTGCAGGCTTATTAAACAGCAAGAAGAAGCCTCAAAAGGGGAATCAATAAGGCCAAACACAGACACAAACAGCATAGTGATGAACACTTCACATACAACAACCCCCGGCACAAACCCCATCTTAGTACAAATAAGACAAGAACACAATCAAAGCAGAACTTGCTAGGATCTGAAGTGGGTAAATGAACCAAAGTTTTTTTTTCATGCAATTGCACTTTTATTCTTTATTTGATTGCTGAATGAATAGGTGAGTCTTTAGTCGCCAACTGAAGACTCAGCCATTTGGACATCCAGTGGAAGTTTATTCCACCACCTGGATGCCAGGACAGATAAAAGTCTAGCTTTTTGACTAGATTAATCTTATGTGGATGGAGGATCCATGTTTCGGGGGTATGAGGTGCAGAGCCTGGTTTGACCAGAGCCTTTAAGTAAGATGGTGCTTTTCCATTTGGGGATTTGCAGGTTAGCAGCAGGATGTTGAATCTGAGGCAGGAAGCTACATTGGAGCCAGTTAAAAGAACACAGAAGTGAGGTGGCATGAAAAAACTTGGGTATGTTAAAAATCAGACAAGCCAATATATTCTGAATGAGTTGGAGGGCTTAACAAAGACAGGACAATCACCTTGGTGGCTTCCCTAGAATGTAAGGGTCAAATTCTCCTGATGTCGTAGTGGAGATACCTGCACGAGTGGGTCAGTTTGGCCTTTGGTTTACACATTTGGAGTTAACTTGGAATTGTGCTTTTTGTACCTGTAGAACAGCCTGGATGTCTGAAATGCACTGTAGCAAAAAAAGAAAAAAAAGAATGTTATAACTTTGTTTATTGTTTTTTTAAATTGTGAAAAGTTTATTCACATGGTCAATTATTATCCAACCCCTCACACCACCAGAATTCTGTTTAATTCCCTCAAGTATTCAGAAGTAAATGAGGCATAAAGAACAAAGAGCTTCATGTTTGGATTAATTATCTGTTTCTTCCTACCTTTTCAAACCATTTAAGCCCCTCCCCAAACTTGTGAACAGCACTCATACATGGTCAACATGGGAAGGACTAAGCAGCATTCCAAGGCCATCAGAGACAAAATCGTGGAGGGTCACAAGGCTGGCAAGGGGTACAAAACCCTTTCCAAGGAGTTGGGCCTATCTGTCTCCACCATTGGGAGCATCATCCGGAAGTGGAAGGCTTATGGGACTACTGTTAAGAGTCCACGGCCTGGATAGCCTTTTAAAGTTTCCTCCAGTGCAGAGGCCAGGGTTGTCTGAACAGTCAAGGCTGACCCAAGGACAACAAGGAGGGAATTCCGGGAAGATCTCATGACGGTGGGAACATTGGTTTCAGTCAATACCATAAATAACGTACCCCACCACAATGGTCTCAGTTCAATCATTTGGAGGACTCCAAGTCAAACTGGTTCAAGGTTCTCTGGTCTGATGAGACCAAGATCAAGGGTTTTGATGCCAACCACACCCGTGACGTTTGGTGACAGGATGGCACTGCATATGACCCCAAGAATACCATCCCTACAGTCAAGCACGGTGGTGGCAGAATCATGTTGTGGGGCTGCTTCTCAGACAAAGGGCCAGGCTATCTGGTCCACATCCACAGGAAGATGGATAGCACAGCCTACCTGGAGATTTTGGCCAAGAACCTCCGCTCTGCCATCAAGGATCTGGTGATGGGTCATCTTTTCATCTTCTAACAAGACAACAACCCTAAGCACACAGCCAAGAAAACCAAGGCCTGGTTCAAAAGGGAAAAGATCAAGGTGTTTCAGTGACCTAGTCAGTCTGACCTTAATCCAATTGAAAATGTGTGGAAGGAGCTCAAGATTAAAGTCCACATGAGACACCAAAAGAACCTAGACAACTTGGAGAAGATCTACATGAAGGAGTGGGCCAAGATTACTCCAGAGACCTGTGTCGGGCTGATCAGGACTAATAGAAAATTATTAATAGCTGTAACTGCAAATAAGGGTTTTTCCACAAAATAGTAAACCTAGGGGTTAAATAATAATTAACACTGTGAATAAACTTTTCACAATTTAAAAAAACAATAAACAAAGAAATAACATTCTTTTTGCTGCAGTGCATTTAACTTATCCTGGCTGATCTACAGTCTAAATGTCACAATGCCAAGTTAACTCCAAATGTGTAAACCTGCAAAATCTGCAAGGGGTTGATCCATCAGCTGCCAGGGAATGCCAGCGGTGGGGTCCATAAAAGACTTAACAGAAACAAAAATCAAAGCGCGCACAAATGAGGGAAACACTGATAATAGACACAACATGAAACCAAACGAGCTAAAGTAACGAGACGCTGAACACGAACGTGATCGCGGGGCTTAAATAATCAAAATGTAAATAATGAAAATAGAAACAGGTGCGTAACAAAAGAAACTAACCAATAGATCGGCGCAGTGAATGAAAACAAATGTCATGAATGGCGTAAGGAAAAAACGGAAACGGATTTCTAAGGGAAAAATTAACTTTTATCACAATAATGATTAAAATTAGATTAATCATGCAGTCTACATACAGTCAGCTAGTTTACCGAAATCATTTACTTGCAGTTACCAACGCAAAAGGGGTCACATAATTTTTCAACTCACAGATATGTAATATTATGTAATATATTAATATTAGTGTATAAATTTGTTAATACCACAATCATAACATGAATGTAGTGTTTGAAAACAAACTTTGTTCGAGTAAGAACTAAAAAAACTTGAAGACCAACTTGGACATTAGCCCCTACGTCATTTTTAAACAGTGTACCTACACGTTGTCAAATTGTCTTTGTTAACTGTTAATGTTTTTTTATTGTTAATTCGAAGCATATTTTAAAAAATTAAGAATTTCAAGTTTCATGTTCTATTATCTATCGTTTCAGTATCAGTATTGAGATATTTGGAGAGCTCACACACCGTAGTACAAATGGAAAAACACAGTCAAGCAATGTCCTAACAGACAGAGGGGAAAAAATCTATTTTTTAAAAATAGCTTGTAATAAAGGAAGGGTTTTCCTTTCACACTTACAACTACAAAACTCTGCGTTGTGTTTATAAAGATCCAATACAGTCAAATCCGGTTAATCGGACCACATCGGGACGTGATCGTTTTGGTCCTAATAACGGGCTGGTCCAATTAAACGAACATGTCCTATATTACAACATGGGACGTGCTATAGTTTATGTGACATATTAAATGTTTTTTAAACCTTTATTTTACGATTTACATGTATAGCGAACATACAAACAAGAACTACTGTTGCTTACCAACTTTGTTCATTGGAAAATGAATTTACAGCCAAGCTTTTTAAACGATCAACAACTACATGTATAGATACTCAGCATGTGAAGCATAATACTGTAAAAACCAAGTTCTTACTCAATTCCATTCAACGTTTGAATAACTAACCCTGGAACTTCTCCAGAGCGATCTGATGCGTTCTCTTGACGGACTGGACTTAAACAAAATCAAGAACATGGTGGGTGTGTTCACCTCCCTCTGTTTTAGCTCTTGTCAACACAACTTTTCTGATTTCCTGACCTTTAATAAAAGCATAAATTCTCCTGGAGAGCACAGGTATCCTCTTGTGTCTCGCTGATATGCTTTGCGTCTGCTAGGTGGCGACTTGTGGCTTTTTTTTCTTATTCGCTTCTCACGTTCTTTGGTTCGATTAAGCGAAATTTTGGTCCAAATAAGCGAATAACATTACACGTATATAACAGGATTTGTTTCGGTACTTTAGGATTTGGTCCCAATAATCTCCCGAGTTTCTCCCCAGCCCTATACTGTCACTTACAGGTCTTTGCCTAACATTTCCATTTACTACAGAAAAAAGCCACAAGTCGCCACTTAGCCACACTGGATAAGTGTGATAAGCCACGCGTCAGATCACACTGGATAAGTTCTTCAAACGTTGACTGGAATTTAGTAAGAACTTGTTTTTTTTTTTGTTTTTTTTTTACAATATTATGCTTCGCATGCTGAGTATCTATACATTGTGTTGTAGATCGTTTCGAGAAACTTGGCTGCAAATTCATTTTCCAATTAACAAAGTTGGTAAGCAACAGTAGTTCTTGTTTATACGTTCGCTCGTGTAAATCACACAATAAAGGTTTAATAAACATTTAATATGTTACATGGCACGTCTTGTCTTGTAATAAAGTGCATGTTCGTTTAATCGGACCAGTCAGTTATTAGGACCAAAAAAAACGCGTCCCGATGTGGTCTGATTAACCGAATTCTATTCTGGCCTATCAAACTGACAGTTTCAAGGACCACCTTGTCTGTTTCGTCATTGTACTTGTGTTATACATTTAGTGAGCCACTCCAATAATGAAGTATGATCATAAAAGTAGGCTCCTTACCTTGTATGAATCGGTGGCTAACAATAAGTTGAATTCAGTGTCCCTCGTCTCCATCATATCCTTTACCAAAGCGACTACTTTCTTCACCGACACTCCTATTTTCTAAAAGCGGAACTGACAACCTAACCCGTAGTCACGCAGGGTGCGCGCAGGAGGCGGGTCTCTTAACGGCAGTGGAGCGTTTCGGATGACGTTTAACTGTGGGCGGGTGGTTATGGTTTACGATTTTTTTGGTGTTTGTTAATAGCCCTTTATTACAGATCGGATAACAGACAGAGAACTTGCGATAATTTACTGACAGTTTAATGTTTGCTTACTTTGCTACTTTGCACAAAATATGGTGCAGGACACCATTTATTTACTTTTTTCATCTATTTTATCTTGAACAGGGTTCCAGAAGAACTTGTGCTTAATTGGCGGCATTGAGAACATGGTATGAGCAACCCTGGGCTGGTTGCCAATACATTGCAAGCCTGGAAGGAAGGTCCAGGGTTCATATCCCTCCTCTGCCAAGCTGCTACAGTTGGGTCCCAAGCAAGGCCCTTAACCCACAATTGCTTGAATTGTAAGACTGTATGAGTTGTAAGTCGCTCTGGATAATGGCGTTTGCTAAATGCTGTAAATGTAACGTAGTCCGTCTGTTTCTTTATGCTTTTGCATCAGTTTGGTAACTCACTCTAGTCTCGTCTCGGTTGTTTTCTCGTAGTCCCTTTTCACCCTGTTTTGGTTTTGGATATCTTGTTGTCTAATTTGTTTTGCACTTTCATCCCTGTATCCCTGCATTGTTTGCATTCTGCTTAATAAAACACCTGTTTAATTTAATGCATCTCTGCACGTCCTGCCATACTCCCTCTGTGCATATACAAAAGTAAGCTGATAATTTACTAGTACTATATGTTCATTTTGCAAATTATCTGTTAATTGGCTTTTCCATTGCCTCCACTAAATCAGTGTCAATATTCTCACATTTTCCATTACTCATCAAAGTTGTGTACATTCACATATGACTGTAAAATGAGCAAATCTCCAGCCACAAAATAAACCATACCGCACAGAGCACAAGGGAGAACCAACCCTAGACAAGACACCAACCCATTATAGGGTACATACAGTCTTACACACATAAGGGCACTTTAGAAACACCAGTCAACGTAACAAGACTTTGGACTGCTGGACTGCTACACTGAAACATCCAAAGTTCAGCTGTGTGGACATGGAAATCTTATATTTTTAAATCCCACCTAAGATAAGAATTCATGTGACTTTTACAACATTCCATTTGTGATTTGCTATGAAGAGGAGAAGGGAATATGACAGCGAGCAAAGTTTGCTTCAAACAAAGTTAACTGAATGTGGCCACAGGAGGACGTCAAAGGCAATTAAAAAGCAAATAAAACAGCCTTTAAAAAAATCAGATTTGGTCCAAAAATCCACTCAGACAGACCCAAATGGTGAAGTAATCTCTGAAGATTACAGGAGCCCAAAGTGAGTTTGCAAAATTCATGCTACGTGTGTCTATTTCCACAAATGTGGTAGTCATGGGTCAGTCTTGACTCAGTTAAACTAAGTTTAACACAACTAATTTAGTAAGTCATGTACAGAACAAACACGTCGTGGAGTATGGTGAGTTTTCAAAGCTCACTTCAGAGAATAAAAAGAGGGAACCCAGAGTAGCAACAGTTAGACAGCGTGACAGTCAGAAGGCTAAACAAATGACTGAAAAAGAATTGAATTTATCGGGTTCATTCAAGTTTTTGTCTAAGATAATTTTATTGTTCCTAAAAAAAACAATAAAATAATCGGCAGCATAAAACATGTTCAGAGCATTCATACACACACACACACACACACAACTTGTAATGTCGTCACATTTAATTTAATTATCTATACATGTTATACATTTTATAATTCCATTCCAATCAACGTATTTTAGAGAAATAGAGAAAAGTTTTACGCCACTCTTGCGTATTTCCCTATCATGATCACCTGGATCTCTTACTCTCTCCCTCCCTCCCCTCTGTTCCCTCCTTCCTACTCTTGCTCCCTCCATCCCTCTCTCTCCTCCCTACATCCCTGCTTCCTTCCCTTTCTCCCTCCTCCATTTCCTCCTTTTCTCTCCCTCCCCGTCCCTCCCTTTCCCCCCTGAAATTTCCTAACCACTGCCGTCCTAACCACTTGAAAAACGATGCAATATCCACCATCCTTCACATGGCACTCACCCACCTGGACAAAAGGTACACATGTTCAAATGATGTTCATAGTCTTCTTAACATACTGGGCCTGAACTTCCTGACTGGTACACCTCAGTCAGTCCGGACCAAATGTAGCTCCTCCAGCACTACCTCGCTGAACAGGGTGTATATTCATTCCATTGCTGTTCATCTTGTTGACTCATGACTGTGCAGCAATGCAAAACTCTAATCACATCATCAAGTTTGCAGATGACACAACTGTGGTGGGTCTCATCAGCAAGAGTGACGAGTCAGCATACAGAAAGGAAGTTCAACAGCTAACAGAGTGGTGTAGAACCAACAACCGATCTCTGAACATAGAAAAGACCAAAGAGATGGTTGTTGACTTCAGAAGGACAAGGTACAATCACTCTCCACTACATATTGATGGTTCTGAGATCTCACCTGGTCCCTCGGTACCAGCACCACAACCAAGAAAGCTCAGCAGCATCTCAACTTCCTGCAAAGGCTGCAGATGGCACATCTCCCTCCTTTCATCCTCACCATATGCTACCAAGGAACCATGGAGAACATCCTGAACAGCTGCATCACTGCCTGGTTTGGGAACTGCACCTCATCAGATCACAAATCCCTGCAGTGGCTAGTGAGGATGGCTAAGATCATAAGTGTCTCTCTCCCCACCATCAATGACAATTATACTCTACAGGCTGCATCAGCAACCAGCATTACAAATTACTGCATACGCCTCCACACACTCTTCAACCTCCTACCCTCTGGGAAAAAGTACCAAAACACACATTTGATTTGACATCAAGCTTTGTAGGTGGAATTCTTTCCTATTCTTGCTTGATGTACAACTTTAGTCTTCGTTGATTTATTTTGTGCTTCATAATGCACAACACATTTTCAGTGGGAGACAGGTCTGGACTGCAGGCAGGCCGTCTAGTACCTGCACTCTTTTACTATGAGGCTACACTGTTGTAACTCATGCAGAATGTGACTCGGCATTGTCTTGCTGAAATAAGCATGGATGTCCCTGAAAAAGACATTGCTTGGATGGCAGGAAAACCTGTATGTACCTTAAAATCTTTGCAATTGCATGAGAAACATTGTTGGTGAACAGGCTAATATGAAACAGATGAATGAGCACCCTTTATACCCAATCATGACACTCATGTTTCCAATGAGCCTGTTCACCTGTGAAATGTTTTAAACAAAAAATTAAAGTCTTGTCTTTGTAGTGTATTTAAATGAATATAGCTTGAAAAGCTATTCTGTTTTTATTCATGTTTTACACAACATCCCAACTTCATTGGAACTGGGGTTGTACATCAAACTGGTGCTTCTAGCGTCAAGTACGATAATTTGTTTTCAGTTCTCTGGAAATAAAGCACCCAAGTACTTTTGAAATCTCAATTCAAGGAAGTTGCTTGATTTTTAGCTTTCATTTTATCTGTCTATTTACAAATGATTTTAGCCCCTCTAGAGTCACAAGTTAGCTAGAATCATCAGTCATAGTATAAATGTATTGCCTTTCCTTCTCATCAAATCTGGACAACAGAAGTTTGGAAAAGCATGGCTAGTCTAAAGAGTCTTGGTTTCTGCTGTACCATTTGGATAGTTGGGAATTCAGAATTTGGCACAAACAACAGGAAACATGGATCCACTCTGCCTTGTATCAACGGTTTAGACTTAGCATCATAGCCTTTGAGTGTTGTTGTTCCTTTTGTTGATGCTGATGACCACGGTGTATTTATGTTCTCCATGCCATGTCACAAAGTTTTTTTTTCTTTCAGCAGAGTCTGGCCTTACCAAAAAGCTACAGAACATTTGGTAATATCTGTTCATCTGTTTTCACAAGACATATTGCATTCCTTTGTTTGAAATGACGACCATGTGATTCACACAAAGGTATTTTGTGATTATACACAATTTTGTTTTACAATTCTTCTATTACAAAACAATAAAAGAAGCAGTTATAAATCTTTGTCAGAATTGTGTTCAACCATATTTACTATGCTTCATTTTACAATTATTATTGTACAGTTTTCCATACCTATACTTTTATATTACTATATTATATCACTCAGACCCCTAGAATTCGATCAAGTGATGCATTCATACTATCCAACAAATACAACCCTATCATGCAAAATAACAGTGGAAAATAATTTAAATGAAAATAACCAGTACCATTAATTAATTAAATATCCATTTTGACGCATAATTACATAATTCAGACGGCAAAAGAATTCAGTTCCAAGTGGTTTTCATACTCAGTTTTTCCAACTATTTGAATTTTGAAAATTTTGGAATACATGCCACTGATTATAAAAAGAAGCATAATACCTAAAATATCCTGCTTTCTTATTAATTAGGAAACTAGTAGCAACCATCAGCATCATGAAAACCATACATAATAAAAATCCTAGATTTCTTTGATAATGACATCAAAATCAAATATTTCCATCTGGTACAAAAAAAGGTTGGCCAAGCCCAAAGTATTGAGCCACAAAATGCCCAATAACCGTACTAAAGACTTGAATACTTATGCAAA
This sequence comes from Parotocinclus haroldoi, assembly GCA_034779995.1. Lineage (NCBI taxonomy): Eukaryota > Metazoa > Chordata > Actinopteri > Siluriformes > Loricariidae > Parotocinclus > Parotocinclus haroldoi. The sequence continues at coordinate 1,977 of JAUZST010049501.1, read as the reverse complement.
CAGCATATTTCTTTTCAACTATTAAATTTAACCTTTTTACATGGGCTTTAAACAAATGTATTTATACATAACTTCTAACAGAGCTCAGAATACTTTTACAAGTCGATAAATGTAAAACTACCCATAATGTTAAAAAAGCAGGTAAAATATTAATATGATATATGTTTTGCTGTCAAGTCCAAAAGACAAAAACTGATCAAGTTTAATAAAACTACTCATTAGTCATGAATTAGGGATAATTACAGAAAAAACAGAAAAAAAGAAGCACACTAATTACCACACAAACAATAAACTTCAGAGTTCAGTAGAAAACTTTAAGTCCTTAAACAAATGATACTTGTTTAATTTGATGTTTTAAATATCACAAAAACTATCCCATCAGCAAACCACTAGAAGGAATATGTGTAAAATGTGTGCTTAAGCATTCAGGTAATATGTGTGGGACAGATTTAGCATCAGGCTGTCAACATCTGCTATAATTGTAACAGATGCCAGAGGAATCTATCTTGGCAGAATTTCAGGTTTGCTGTCAAAAGGAAAATGTATCACTGAGAATTACTCTGATATAATTACAATAGTTTACACAACAGAAAACAGTGGTAAAGTGTAGCATTTTTAAACAGAAATATGAAAAGAAAGAGGGGTTAGGAGGAAGGGCCCTAGCCTGATGAACAACATCCTCCCCCTACAGCAGCTGCCTCTGGATCATCATCAATTATCTGAACACCTCTTCGTCCTGAGCTTGTGTGGCTTGCCCCATTCCCCTTTGATCTCTCCTCCACCAGCACAGTCTCCATCATCCCTACATGGAAAGCAGAAAAAGATTAAATATGTTGACTTTCTGTAGACAACAATGAAAAAGCTAAAAGGAAACATGTCTATCTTTACATTAAGCAGATTTTTCTGTAATTTAGTTTTCTAGACAAGATGACTGTTTGTGGTTCTCGAACCAGTTTTTAACCTTAAGCATGGCATTTGTTTATCTGTTAGTAGGTTTAACATGCAAACCTGGTGCATGAACCTCTGTTTTAGATTGTTACACATATAAATTGTCCAAAAAAAAATCACATTATGTGTTATATTAACAGTTTACTTACTTTTACACAAATCAAGGAACAGTTCTTCAATTCCTTTGTTTAATTTAGCTGACGTGTGGTAGTGTCTTGCTCCAACTGACTCTGCATACCTGGAAGCAAAAGAAGTAATATAGAGATGATCAACCAGAACTTATGGTTCCACCTTTACTACAGTTTTTAGAACATGAAATTTGCCAATACATTTCTTCATAAGGCTTCAGGTATACAAATACATGCAAAAAATCAAACCCCTTTATGTCTCCAAACTTCCATTTCTGTATTGCCACACTACTTCATGCTACTGCTGCCCTGTACTCACAAGTCTATGAAAAGATGTTTCTGTTAAATAAATCTATTTAATTTTGCTTTTAAATTTGTTATATAATTGATAAATAGCGTATGTAGGGTCTCAGTCAATATGTTTTATTTTCTGCATTTTACAAATAGTGGACAAAAAAGTGCTAATAATAATAATAATAATAATATGCACATTGGCAAAAAATAAAGCACCCAGAATGTCAGACTGCAGCAAAACTCAGCATGAAGTTATGTCTCAGGCAGATGTGTAATCGATTACAGGAGTGGTCTGGTTAGTTCCTGAGTCTTCTACAAGATGGCACAAAAGTGCTTGACTGCTACCCTATAAAAAATCTTTCTGAAGTTTTTGGCAGTCCAAATGAACCAACATCTTCATTTGCAGTTGTGTTCTGAACAAGAAACCAGGAGTGCTATGGGACCGTCATATGATGGCCCCAACTGCTGGGGAGCTATGACATAGAACAGTCTCTCACACTCTCACTCACTCTCTCACTCACTCTCTCACCCACTCTCTCACTCTCTCACTCTCTCACTCTCTCACTCACTCACTCTCTCACTCTCTCACTCACTCACTCACTCACTC